>JAOTQR010124737.1:0-23215 GCA_025774065.1 Solanum ossicruentum
AAGTTTAATCCACTTTCAAAGTATGCTTCTCATTTGGTGGCCGATCCTAGATGTAGGATGAACAAGTCTGTGATGGGAGTCTCCGACTTGGTAAGTGAAGAAGGTCGGTCAGCCATGCTAAGTGGTGACATGGATTTGACTTGGTTGATGACCTATGCCGAGCAAATGGAGAAAGAAAAATTATGGATGAGAAGGGGGCATGAGGCCAAAAGAGGCCGTCTTAGGGGTAAGTTCCAAAGGGGTGGCCGGTTCCATCAAGGCCAAGGGTCTCACCATGCTACTAATAGGGGGTTTGCCAATGACCTCCTTAGGCCTCAAGGTGTTGGTGTTGTGGCTCCCATAGATGTTTGTCCTAAATGTGGAGGGGGTCATAAGGGCCCATGTTTAAAGGGTTCTAATGCTTGCTATGAATTTGGGGAGCTTGGTCACAAGAAGGTAGATTGTCCAAGAAATCGTGGCAAGGTCAAGGTGCAAATGCAGTTCCATTGGATAGAGGTGGTCCTCAAAGTGGTGCCCCAAGGCACAATCGGTTTTATGCACTACATCGGAGGCAAGGGGTTGGTGAGGTCTCCAATATTGTTACCGGTATGTTGAAAATCTTTGACTTTGATGTGTATGCTTTGATTGATCCGGGTGCCACTCATTCCTTTGTTACCCCTTTTGTTGCTAAAAAGTTCCATGTTATCCCCGAGTTGTTGCATGAGTCATATGAAGTATCTACTCCTATTGGTTCCTCTGTTGTTGCTAGGAAAGTTTATAGAAGTTGTCATATTTGCATTTTGCATAAGTTGTTACCTTGTGATCTTGTTGAATTAGACATGGTAGATTTTGATGTCATTCTTGGGATGGATTGGTTGCATGCCTACTATGCGTCTGTTGATCGTAGAACCTATAGGGTCAAGTTCCAATTTCTTAATGAACCTGTCCTTGAATAGGAAAGTGAAGATGTGGTGGTCAAGGATAGATTCATTTCATGCATTAAAGCCCATAAGTTGATTTCTAAGGGATGTTTGTATCATGTTGTGAGGGTTAAAGATGTGGAGTCCAAAGTCCCTTCCATTGATTTGGTCCCCATTGTTAATGAGTTTTTTGATATCTTCCAAATGACCTTCCCGATTTCCCTCCCGAAAAGGGAGATAGATTTTGGCATAGATCTTCTTCCCAATACTCAACCTATCTCCAATTCCTCTTATCGTATAGCCCCGGGGGAGTTGAAGAAGTTAGAGGAGAATTGAAAGATTTGTTGGAAAAAGGATTTATTAGACCTAGTCAATCACCTTGGGGTGACCTGGTGTAGGTTGTGAAAAAGAAGGATGGGTCACTTAGGATGTGCATTGATTACTAGCAACTCAATAGGGCATAACAAAGAATAGTTATCCTCTTCCAAGGATTGATGACTTGTTCGACCAATTGTAAGGGGCTAGCTTTTTCTCTAAGATTGATCTTTGTTCTTGGTATCATCAAGTTTGAGTGTGGAGTGAGATATCCCTAAGATGGCCTTCCGGATTAGATATGGGCATTTTGAATTTGTTGTGATGTCGTTTGTGTTGACCAATACACCGGCCATCTTTATGGACCTTATGAATAGGGTCCTTATGAATAGTAGTAGGAGCATATCTGAAGGGTCCAACACCCCTCACTCTCTCAAGTTCATGAGCCTGCCGCATCTCCTAATCTCACATCGAGCGTATCCTCACAAGCTTGTACTCTTACTTCTTGTCATCCCCGCCTGCAGTCTCATTGTATCTAGATCATTAACGTGGGGCCTCTTCCTGAGGGAAGTGAGTGATGTGTCCTCAATACAAATAAATCAACTACCATCTCTTAGAGATCGGTCAGTGGAAACACAAATTGTGCTGCTAATGTTGCTGTCATATTGGTCTGGAGCTGCTGGATCTCCTTCTGAAGGGCCATCATATCTATAGGCCATGTTAAGGCAAGACTCTGTTGTACTAGCCACTAAAATGCATCATTGAGGCTGTCCATGGGCGAGAGTCTCTCCTGGATAATGGCCACCACGAACGCCTGCGTGCGAGCCTCAACCTCTAAAATGGCCTGGCGGACCCAGGGTCAGATATGAGTCAGTTGTGACTTAGTATGGGCCAACCTTTGTGTCATGGCATGAATCGACGTCGCTGATACATAGACCATACACATAGGTATTGTAGCTATGGGTATGACCTCTGGTCCACGAGATGTGAAGTGCTCCATGGAGGGAACACTTGGATTAAAAAGTTGAGGATAGGCCTAGGCAGCCTAGGCATGGGCCAAGGCCACCTCCACAACCACCTTCACTCCCAGTGAAGGGGTTCACGAACTGTCAAGGGGTCCCTAAAGAATCACCTAGCCAAAACTGCATAGAAACCATTTTTCTATCTTGACAAGGCCCTAGGAAGTCTGAGTTATTACAAAGAACTTGAGGTACTTGTCCTTCATTAGCATTAACTTTCCTTTGGTCTAGAGCTCTTTCTAGAGGTATTTTCTTAATTCATTAGAAGGAAAACCTTGGAGTACAACTTAATTGCATGATCAGATCACGAATGAAGTGAGATTTTTCCTAAAACACCTTATAGAATCCTACTTATAAATATGGTGCGCTTCATACCATGAATAAGACTCTACTTGAGATGGTATATTAGACTCTCTTGATCAATTTAAACCTTATGCTCTAATACCAAGTTTGTCATGACCCAACTTAGACCCTAGATATGACACAGTGATTAAAATCCCAAAGGATTCCAATGAAGCCTCTTAGAATACAAAGCATATATAAGGTAAGACAATAATGATATAAATGACAATGGTGAAATAAGTGATGGCAAAGAGATCAAGAAGAAGAAAAGAAACTTCATTTCTTAAAAGTACCTAATTAGATATTTTTTATGCGCTCATCTAACATGTATCACATACCATGTACCATATAGCAAAAAAATTCTAAAAAGGCATAAACCTCCCCCCTCAAGTTGTCCCTAAAATCTAGTTACACACTTTAACTATTAGGGCGACCTATTACATACCTATATTAATATAATTGTAATTTATTTGACTCTTCCTACATCCAACCCCAAGCTCGTTTCAGTCAGCATTTCTTAGTATATCATATATTTAAAAAAGTTAATTTTTTATAAAGAAAAATTATTAAAGTTATTCTCCAATGATGTGACTCTTATCACCTACCACCCGACCTAAATTTTCACCTAAAAATTGAAGAACTATAAGTGTTTCTTCAAGCCCCAAATTGAGTTCAAGTTCAATTACTTTCAAGGGGAAACAAAGGTGATTTATATTTTTTCTCTCTTTTTCATAATCATCTCTCTTTCATTTTGATTTCTTTCTCTCTTTTATGTAAAAAATATATTTTTTTTCATATTGTGAATTGATTTAAGTTGTTGTAGTGTTTTTTTAGTTTAAGGTGCTATGATGGCTAGAATAAGCTTGAGTAGGCTGTGTGTATAAGAGAGACCATGAATTGGACGAGATGCGATGCAAGCATGGATTTATTTTTCCTTTATTGACCTTTTGGACCCTTAGAAATCATGGTAAAAGATATTGGAGTTGTCCTTACTATGGGGTAAGTTAAATATTTTGTTAAGAGTTGATTTTAACATTCATGTATTCATCTTCAAGGATCATATATTGAGTTTACTTTAGAATGCTAGATCATATGATTTTTTACTTTGAAAGGATGACTGTATTGATCTAATATCAAATTTGTGATTCCTAAGTTATTGGGAAGGATTAGTGAGGTTGAGCAAAGAGATGAAACTTTAAGAAAAGTTGGAACTTTTGAGAAGGTTGACAACAAGCTTATTATGTTGACCAACAACGCAAAATACATATGAACAAGATAGAGTCGAAGTTGGACAGTTTTGATGATGATTTGAAGAAGATGAAAGTAATTAAAAAAAATGAAAAACAAGTTGGCCAAGTCTAAGAAAAGGAAGAAACAACTTTGGATTACTCTTTTGTGTATTTGTATCTTAGGTGTAAGTTTTATATTTCACAATATATTGTCCCTAAAAGGAGATCCAAGGAAGTTGTCCTGATCGCATTTATAATATCTTAAGGTATTGTAAGTTAATATTTTACAAAAAAAATCATTAGTTTGTAATGATGATTTTCCTTCGTGTAATGCAAAGTTGTTGGTTGCAAAGCTTTATCTTCATAGATTTATCTTAATTTGTATCATTTATGTTGAGGAGTGTTTGATTTTACAAAAAGGTGAGGACATAACTTGCACATTTAGTGTCTTACAACTACCTGCTCAACTATCTACAACATCACAATAACCTGACAATTTAGGTTGCGTAGTCACAATTTATCATCATCTGTAAACACAAATTACTAACCATCAATTAAAAGAAAGTCATTTCTAAATAAAGGAATTACCATAGTTGCATAATATGAACCAAAAGAAAAGTTATAGCTATCAAAACTATTACAGTAAAATAATATAAAAATAAACTAAAATATAGTTACAGCTGCCAAGTCATTGTCTTAAATAGAACCACCAAAACCTCAAATATAATAGTTGAAGCTACTAATAAAAAAAATGTTTACATTGGATGGCCAAAAATCATCAAAATAAGTTAGTTGTATTAGATGTTGTTAGATTGAGCATTGGAGCTCTGCTGACTTAAATTTGCAGCCTTGGACTTTTCCTCAATTTTCTTTCTTCCCCTTATTCCTTGAAGTTGACTTGAGGTTACAACTTGTTTTTCCTTCCATTTCACACCAATCATTGATTTTTTGTCTAAGATCTCCAGTAAAAAATATTGAACACTTGACATGTATAAATCTTTCACTAGACATTCAGGGTTAGTTAAATAAATATAAATAAGTTAGTTTGTGTTAACAGTAAATTATAGTTAAGAATAGAAATATTTATATTAATAATTGTTGCACCACCTTGTGTGTGGTAGCACCATTCCAAATTCTTGTTCTACTAGTAGCACAGCCCTAAAAAAGGAACAAAATATTAGGTAAGACAACTGAAGTAGAACTTATACATGAAGTAAGTAAAACTATTACCTTTTTTGTTGAATTATTTGTCCTATAGCTTACTCTTCTATTGGAGCAGCAATTGTTGATCTTAGGCTAGCAGCAGGAGATATAAGTGTGTATCTTAGGCTAGTAGCAGAAGTAGCTGATAATTATCTAAGGCCAATAACAGAAGAAGTAGCAGGTGTTGAACTTAGGCTAGTAGGAGTAGGAGCAGCATGTTGAACTTATACCAGCAACAGCAAGAGTGGTAAGTGTTGAACTTGGGACAACAACAGGGTAGGAGGTGTTGAACTTTATCCAACAAAGCTTGCACTTATGCTAGAAGCAAGAGCATTAAGAGGACACTTTCTTTTATAATGATCCTTGTTATGACACGTGTTGCATGATATCTAAATCCCTCTTTCGGATAGATTTCCAATTTTGTTAGTTTCACTTTGCTCTTTCCTCCTTAACCTTGTTAGGCCTTCTTGGCATCTTACCAACATGAGGTGATATAATAAAGATATTTTGTGATTCTAGCCATGTTTTCATATTCAGAATTGATAGAATGGAGTAATTGTATGTCTTTACATAAGTTTCTTTATTATACCAATGGAAAATATAGTTAATTAGCACCAATTTTTTGCAGTGAAGAGCAGCTATTGCATGAGAAGATGGTATGCCTTTCAACATCCGTGCTCTACAGCTACAAGTTTGCCTATATATATCAACAATATATCTGTATGCTTTATGAAGTACCTCATACCCTATATCTGAATTTCACTCAATACTGCATTTCATTGACTTGGCAGTATTATTTTGTAAAACTTTCATTGCCATTGGAGAAATGCCACTGATCCAGCTATTGCAAAAGTCTCTCATCTACCCTATTCTTTACATCATTCGCTCTAATTTCTTCAAACATGATAATTATAGTCTTGTGCCTGGCTCCTAATATTTGCATAGTGAAACATTCAGCCATGTTATTTTGTGGTGAAATTGAAGTGAACCTTTCTCCATCTTTCTGGATTGTAATATAACTAATCATCCACTATTGTATTCCCCAACCTTTTCACATAACTAATGTTACCCTTTTAACTTAGCATCAAAAGTAGACCTTACACAACTCCAGAAATGATTTTTCCTCTCAATACCTCTCCAAATTTTAGACTAGTTAGCTAAGATGTGTCTAGGACACATCCTATGCTCAACATTCGGCAAATGAATACTTATGGCATTTTTAAGACCCTACAAAGAATCAAATAAATAGTCATAAACCAAGAATCTATTTTAAAGTCATAAATCAAGAATCAAAATAACAGTTATAAACCAAGTAACCAAAACTGTCATAAATCAAGAATCAAACTAACATAAATATATATCCAGTTATAAATCAAGAATCTAACTAACATAACAGTGATTCCAAGAATCAAACTAATAGTTATAAACCAATATCTAACTAACAGTCATAAAACAAGAACAAAACAAATAGTTTTAAACCAAGTAACCAACAAAGTCATAAACCAAGAATCAGACTAACCTTTTATATTTCAGTTATGACCACCATGTTTGTTCCATCTCCCAGCTAAAGATCTTCCTTTAGATGGTTGACAAATCAACTCAAGTGTATTGATTTTCAACCTCAACTACTGCCCAAGCTAGTGGCAGCATTTGATTATTTTCATATAAAAAACAACTAGTAATTGACCTTTAGATACTCCCTTTAGTAAACAACCATCCAAACCAATGCACTTCTTATAACTAGCCAAGCAAGACTTCTTCATTGCATTAAAAATGTAGAAGCTTTAAAATATTTTCTTTTACCATTTTCAAATGTTTTCTCATAAAGCTTGACTACACATGTACTACCTGGATTAGTTCTTAATAATTCATCTTTATAGTCTAAGTGACTACCCAAGCCTAGGACCTAGTTATAACACAGTGAATTAGGGACCTATAGGCACCTTATCCAAGCCATCTTGACATACAACAAGTATTCATGGGTAATCATCAACATAGTGCAGAAAATAAAAAGGCAAATGAAAATAAGGGTGAACAGTCAAGCTTTAAACTAGACACATCCTATCAAACATCATTATGCAAACATACCAACTACATATGACTCAGTAGAGACCAAAGCACAGTCTCAGTTCCCCTCAAATAGAAAAGACATGAAAATAAAATAGAAAGTAAAAGTCTTCAGACATCAAGTCTAAAATATACAATCATCCAAAAGATACAAGGCATGAATAAAATGGGTGAAGTCCCTGAACTAAGGTCTCACCAATACTACTAGTCTTGATCATCAGTGAGCTAGCCACATGCCGATGGAGAAGGTGGAGCGTTGGTCCCTACATAGTGATATCACGTAGGGAAAAAATATATGTTAGTATGTCAAAATATTCTAAGTATATGAGATGCAATACAAAACATGAAATTCTAATGTCATCATTCATATATGCTTAAACATGAACTAGGAATAAAGCTCAATATGAAGTAAAATCGATGAATCATATGGAAACATACGATGCAGCAAAGACATTAAATCTTACACTTTGTCAAAAAGGAATGTAGCCGACATGTAAGACCATGTGAGCTACTACATGAAATCCACATATCCCCCTAATTTGGCACAGGGAGATCAATTGTCGGGTGGAACTTCGTCAACTTAAGGATGCATCTTTCTTTAACATATATGGCCTACGTGGATCCACTAGCCTAGCCTACAAGGGCTTCTATGATGGCACATAGTTAATGGGGCAAGGCGTTACTACTAGGGTTCCCTTAACAAACCCCACCTCAATGTCTCATTCAGTACTAAGTTAGTAACACAGAATACTTTAGACCTTGACACAATCATGTAATGTAATTAAGAATCATAAGTAGCAATTTCTCAAGGGTAGCTTAAAAACTTTGGAAACCACCAAACTAGAAATGTCCTTTCACGTTGGGGTCCATCATAAATATCTTTTACGCAAAACATCAATATGCCTATATTTTGATAAATTTAATAACTTTATATCTTTCTTTTATGCCTTCATCATCATCGTTATACCATGCAAAATCATCTTTGAACTTAGTAGACTTATGCATTAACTTGTAAACATATGAATCTATGAAATAATGTATGAACATGGTAAAATATACAACTTTAAAACAGGTATTAGATAGCCCACACATCATTGAAAACACCCTAAATATTAGAATCATAATCATCAACTTAATATTCATGAAAAGTATGGCAAAGCTTTACATTACATCATTTGGAGAAAACACATGTAAAATGCATCATAACACGTCATTAAAGTCATAGGCATATAATCAACATTTTCAAGAACATAAAGAAAAGGTACAAGATGGATTAAAGGATTCTGTGGGTGGAAGGTACCCACAAATAAAACTCGCATACCTTTGATTGACCTTAAGAAAAGGTTTAAAGAAGTTAAAGAAGGGAGTCCTTGAAAGCAAACCCTAACCTTGCCAGTGTTCTTGCTATGTAACCCTTGGAGAAATTTGAGAGAATTGGTGAATGAAGTGAATGAGAGCGCTTGGGAGGGTTTTGGGTCTAATATGGGGGTCTAAGGAACCCCAAAATGACGTAGTTTTAAGTCTAGGATATATGAAATGGACAAAAATGCCCTTTATTAAAACTACCAAACCTTGAACCACCAACCTTGATTATGGGTCATAGACCAAATCACGAGTCGTGTTTTGAGTCATCATATTCTACTTTTCCAATCTTTGGAGACTAGTTTTCGAGCAATCAATCTACGAGACTGATCTATACTCATAGAACTATTTATGGGTCTTAGAAAGCCCTCTTGCCTCCCTCACATACTTAACAAAAGTTCAACTTCTAGGATGCCAAACATGATACCAATTACGACACGCCCTGTTGTTCATGGTTTCAACTTCATAAATCTGATTTTTCCATCAACCCAAGGCTCCCATCCACGAAGCATTTCTATAGTCCGTGGACTCTTCTATGGGCTATAAAAGGACCTTATAAGTCCATTTGACACTTGGCAAATTCTCACCCCTAAACCCTCAAATCCACGAGCCTGGTCTATGACTCATGGAATTAACCATGGGTGGTAAACTTGGCTCGTGCATTACCTTTACAACTTTTCCAATTTCACTTTTTTTGCACATTGAGCCCTCTATTTTGTGGGTCCTTTCACTAAGATCCTCCAAACTCAATATTATAGTCCCCCATTAGCTCTTGTAATACTTTGTTTCTTGCTCTCGTACACAATGTTCATCCAACTTATAAATTTAATTCTTTTTTAATGATCTTTTGAAACTCAGAAGTTCTATTGTTGGGTTGTTCCTTTATCCTCACATTATAGTGATAAGAACTTTCCATTACAGAGGATGTGCTTATTAGTAGGATCACATTTGTGAACTAGTTTGTATGTTTTCACAATAAAATTATTTGTCCTAGAATCAAAGTTAGCAAATAGTAGCCAGAGACAACCAATTATTGTACACCTAACCTTTACCCTTCTTGCTTCGTTAATGTATTTGTCAGTAAGAACATTTTCATCAACAATATATTTGATAACAATAGTTCTAAATTCATTAACACTTTTAAATATAAGAACCAACTCCCATAATATTTTTTGAGAAGTTGTACCAAATATAACACTTTTCAACTTCTTTCTCTTTCTTGCTTTAACTCATTGTTGAACCTCTCCTTCATCATCACTATAATCATCTGAATTTATTTCAAAACTAACAACTTTATTTGAGGGATAGTAAGGCTTATCACCAACTAGCCTGCCATAAATATTGTTTTTATTTTCACCTGTAGACTCATCATACTCAATGGAGCTCTTTCTCCCCTTTTCCTTTCTTTCTTTTCCTATTTTCTCTCTAAATGTTCTTAGCATTTTATTTATACCAATTTCATCATCTAATCCTCCATTTGATGATTTTATATCATAATTTTGTTTAGTGGAAGGATTGGCAAATTCAAAGAAGGATTGATTGGTTTAGTAGTTGGATCACTAGAAGGATAGACAGGTTCATCAATTGGATTAGTAGAAGGATGGCCAAGGGTAGAAGTTGGATCGATAGAAAGATGTATAAGTTCAGAAGTTGTATTAGTAAAAGGATGGTTAGGGGTAAGAGTTGGATTAGTACAAGAGGAATATTTAGAGCATTAAAAGAGTGTACAAGAGAAGAATTATCTGAAGCAGCAGGGCTAGGGTCTAGATTTGAAATATTTTCTTAGGCCTCATGGATTGGTTCTAATTTAGCATCAAACAAGCATTAGGCTTATTATTTTGAGATGGTCCCTCACCTTTGATTACTCTACCATCTCGTTCCACATATTTGTCATGACTTGGACCTAGGGCTTAGCTGTGATACAATGAATGTGACATTTGAAAGCATCCCGTCCAAGCCTCATATTCATATCATAAGCATTCATAAGGTAAAATAAGCATACATAAGAATAAGGAGTGGACATGTACATAAGCAACAGTTCCATAGTTCTATAAGGAAAATACGTCAACTTCATGAAGGTCCAATTCATGCCTCTATATCATAGATCTTGGCACAGTCTAGCACATAGCTTACTAGCTCACCTTCAGGATATGCATCATACGAAAGGAATACTAAAGTCTCAACATAAAAAATATCATGAGGTTTTGTTCCTGAAGCATGGGAATTCACCAACAAATGTTCAAACTCGAAATTTGAATGCTAGCCATGATATGGAATGATCTCCTTGTCATCCATCCCAATTGTTAGATCATGTAGGCAAAGAAGTATGTGTTAGTACATAGAATGTATTGAATATGAATAGTACATAGAATGTATTGAATATGAAGGTATGCAATGAATCAAAGGTCATCAAAATATTATCAATATGCATAATAATAATCAATAGGATAAGGACACAATATGTATGAGCATGCAAAGCATCATAAATTTATTCTTATCCTTAACATACATATGTGGAAAGATGACCATAACCGACATGTAAGACCATGCGAACTATTACATGGAATCTCGATGTTACCTCTACATCGAGTGAAAGAGTACCATACTTTGCCAAGGTAGACTATACCTTATCTTATAAGATTTCGCATTTCGGCAAGTGCTTTAACATGAAACATTATGGGAACCTTCCCATTTCGGCATATGCTTTACTTATTGTGTATCCACTAATATAATACCAATCATCATCCTTATGATGGCATGTAGTTATGAGAGAGATAGGCATTACATTAAGGACCCCTTAGGTCGAGTCCACACCCTCGATCTCATTCGTGTTAAGTCATATCCCACAGAATACATAAGTCATGCGTATATATATATGTGTGCATGCGTGTGTGTGTGTGTGTGTGTATATATATATCATATTTCATTAAATCATACTTTCATAGCTTTCAAAATAATCATCATAGTCTTTCATGAAACATCAAGTCACAAGAATAGTCCATCTATTTTGCTTTCATCATAGTGTGGGTAGACATTCCCACCTTAACATCATGCCATAACATTCGATCTTCCATTATCCTCTTTATCGTAGCATCATCATATCTTTCATATCATCATCATTAACATAATATCATCATCATCATAATTTAAAACAAGACTTTTATACTTAATATTATAAACATGGAAATTCAAAACTTTATCATAGGAGACTAGAGCTAAGTGTGGGTCTATAGATAATTGAGTCAAAGTCATGCAAGTGAGTAAGATTCATAGAGAAAATATGCAATTAAATCAACTCAAATCATTAACAAAGGAACCCATATTACATCATTAAGCCCCAATCATGCATACTTGGAAATCACATACTTTAGCTTGAAAATCATATACATCATGAAATTCATCATAATTCATGCATAATTAGCCATAGTCATCATATCGGAATCACAATCCATGTATTAGGAATCGTAGTTTAAAAGCCTATAAGAAATCATCATGAAATTTGATTAAAAAAAGAAAGATTTTGGAATGGGCTTCATGGATGAAACTGATCCATGAATGAAACCCTATGTACCTCAAGTAGAATCCTTAGAATTGAAAAAGAAATCCAGAAATCCTTAATCAAACCTTCAAGCTTTAGGTTCAGTGGAACCCTTGACTTAGGAAGAAATATTGTGAACTCTTGAGAGAAATTTTGGGAATTAAAAGCTTTGAATGAGTTAGGAGTAGGACTTTATAAAGGTTAAGACAGTTAGGGTAGTTGGAGTATCCAAAACGACGTAGTTTAGGACTTAGAATGGATTGAAAAAGTCAAAAACACCCTTCATTAAAAACTGCAGGAGTTGTCCATGAAATCCAACTCGGGTTGTGGATCAACTTAAGGATCGTATTTTGCCTCCTAGGTCAGGGTGTCACAAATATTGAGCTAGTGGAATTGCATCTTCTTATCCACAAACATGCAGCATGGCTCGTGGATAAACTTACGGGCTATATAACCCTTCATAGTGAGATCCTAGACTTAGACAAATTTTTGGTACCTCAGGGCCTCCACTTACGAGACCTAATGATGAGTCGTGGTTCTTTACATAAATTTTCTAATAACTCGTAAGTCAACTTTCAGAATTTCTTTAATTTTCCAATTTCACTGGGCACTTTCCACGAGTGCACGACGACCCGTGGATGCATATACGGGTTGTAGAGTGGCCCATAGAATTGATCTGTCAGCAAAAAACTTAACTCCCAGTTCCCAAGCCTTTAAACATAAGGGGTGTTACAATATTCCAATAAAGATCATACCAAAATAAGATCTACAACCAAGTGACACACAAATGCCTCCATAATATCTCCATTACTCAAAACTTCAGAAATAATATTAGTATCATAGTCTGATTTAATGTCTAACATAATAACACTACTCAATAGCTGTACATATAGTTGGCATTGTCCAGGTTCACATTCTTTTACATAATATCTCAATTTAAAATAAGATAACCAATATATATCTACATCTAAGGACTCAGTAACTTGTTCACCATCATATGGTTTGTTCTCTTTGTTTCCATTTCTTCATAACACCCTCGTGGTAAAATCTCAATGTAACCAAACCAAAAGTCATTTTAATAACTTGAAAACCATATTAACAAGTCAATTTTGCAATTATAGTTAATATTTGACCACGACAAATACATATAACCACAAAAAGTTATATAAGCTATAATATAAGCATAAATGTCAAATCGTATCACCGAGAATCAAAATAAAGATGAAAAAGATCCTAGGTTAACAAGTCAATTCTTTTTAGGTATATACTTTGAAGTTGTAAAAATCTAAAGACAAAAAACACCCTAGGTTAAATCGTAGTGATAATAGAAACAATGGAATAAGATATAGGCTTAACCTTTAAGCAATGGTAACAACGATAGAATAAATGCTTGACCAAACCCTAGTAACAATCATTTTCTTCCACCAGAATGATGAATTCCTCGATCACAACCACCAACTTTCCCCAAATATGATAGTGAAACCTCAGTTAAATGATTAAAACACTATAAAAATGAAGAAATCCTTAGCAATTTCTTCGATTTATGGTTGAAATTGACCATTAGGTTTTCCTGTTCTTAGAAAAAGTTAAACAGGTGGGTCAAATTAGGGATGGGTATGTGTGAAATGGATAGTCTACATGAAAGAAATGGGTGGGTTCATCAATTCGTGGCATCATAAGGGGGCGAGTGACTATTACTTTCTACATAATATCTAGGGTTGGGTGCATGAAGGATTAAATAAATTCACTTTGGAGTAGTATTTGTTTTGGGTTAAATGTAGCCTTGGGCCATTTTATTTATTAATAAACTCAAAGACAATGCACGAGCAAAATTTGGCCCAAATTGGTGGCCTAAAAGTGGCCTTAGATATAACCCCGCCACCACTGATGACCTCACACTTTCCAAAAATAGTCTTTTCATGTACTGAATTTGTTCGATGTTCTTGAAAGCACTGTGCAATCTTCACTTTTGGCTTTTCTACTTTTGAGTGATAAATCTCACCTAGATCTTTGTCTACATGATGGCGCTCGTGACTATTGGAGTGATCCTGATCTGGTAAGCATTTCCTCACATTGTTCCTCATTTTCCAGATCCCATACTCATCTCGTGATCTTTTTTCGGAAGGTTCTTGGTTGGGAATGTCATGACCCAAGCCTAGGGCCTAGACGTGACCAGCGAATGGGGAACTCGAAGGGATCCCAAACAAGCCTTGTAGCATATCATTACACATTCTTAGTCGCGAAAGCAAATAGAATGACAATAAGAAATAAACATGAATAAGGGGAATTGGGACTAAGGGTAAGCTTCCATATCATAAACATCAAGAAACATAAGAGTCAAGACTAATAGCATAGATACAACACATGTCCAATAACACCTCTACTACATAGATAAGAGCGGGAGCCAAGACAAGCAATCGAGCTCACCCTCATAGTAATGACAATAAGTATTCCAAAATATACAAGATACAGTCTAAACATAAGCATGATAGAAGATAGATGTTGTCCTCGGAACTTGAACAACCCCTCTAGCCACATGGCGGAGGAAGATGATCAAATGGAGCTTCGGCTCCTACATGGTAACATCATATAGGCATAGAGTATGCGTTAATACGTTTGAATATACTAAGTATGTTGGATGCAATGCAACAAGAGATGGGCATCATAATCAAAATGCATAATTATAAGCAATAGATAGTATAATAATAATATGACATGTATGAACAATGCTTAAGTAAATCATGTTTTGTAAATCATTAATCTTACATAGAATATAATATATAAGTTTGGGAAGAAACCTCAACCGACATAACATAATACCAAGCGAGCTATAATTTGGAATCCCGATGATTACTTCTCACCGGTAAAGAGGTGGTCTACTTGCTAAGGTAAACCATACTTCAAACATACGGGAACATTACCTAATTTTGTATGAATTAACCTTCCTTATGGGAACATGACCCAATTTCGAAAAGGATTTCATTAAGAACTTCACCTTACGGGAACATGACCCAATTTCGAGAAGAACCTCAAGAGAAAGTGTACTAAATGGATCCACTAGTATTTCAAGGGTATAACATAGTCCTATAGTGGCACATAGTTCAAAGAAAGAGAGCAAACCCTTCATCCATCGGTGCTAAGTCTAATCCCACGGAAAACTTATAATAATCATACTTTGGTAACTTATGAGAAACGTAGAATCATGATACGAGTTGCTCTAAATATCCTTGATCTCTAATGGTGAGCCCAACTTCAAACATAAGAATAGTTCATCATCAAACATTACCCTTGCGTCAATATCAACATAAAAGGGCTCACAAGAGGTAAAATTTTTAAGAAAGGGCTTAAACTCGACTTTACAATATCATCAACATTTCCATGAGTTAAATATATCTTTATAAATCTCATAATCATCATAGAGTCACTTGGATCATAAATCAACTAATAGATCATCAAACTTAAAGAATCCTTAAAAGGCATTTTATCAAACACTTAGCGAATGTATAGTGCTAGTGTAAAATCATGCAATTCAAGAGTGAAATCATTCAAGAAATTCATTGTAAAACCATCAACCAATACTTGATAACACCCTCAATCATATACATCAAAACCCTTCATCAAATCCCATAATAGACCTTAGATTCATAGATCAAAACATGCTAAAACAACCATAATTTCATGAAACCCCAACATAGTGTGCAATGAAATTCATAATAAGTAAGACCCATAAGTAAATCAACTTTAAATCATGTAATTTTAGATAAAAGAAAGCTTGGGTATCATGGGTGAAAGGAACCCATGAAAGAAACCCATATACCTTGACTTTGGAGAGTTTCTTGAAGAAGATTTAAAATGAAGGCTTGAAGCTTGAATGAAATCCTTAGATCAGGATGAGTTTTAGGATACTTGAATCTTGAGGAGGACTTGGGGCTTGACTTGGTTTCCTTGAATTCCAATAAGACTTTTCGAAAACCTTGAGAAGATTCCAACAAGACTTCTTGAAGAAGATTTAAAATGGAGGAATTTTTGAACTAGTCCATGTCAGGTCCACATCGCAGACCCATCGTGGACAGCTATCATTTTTGTGAAGTTTCACTAAAAGTTATTTTTCTTGACACGGAAAAAGCATACCTTATAGGTATTCATTTTCCCAAGAAAGTTTTCCCTCTAAATAAGAATATAAAGTTGCATTTGTGAAATTTTGCATGGATTTTGAGATATTAAAAAAAATACATCATAGGGTCTTTTCGAGCTACGTGAAGGGTGTTTAAATATCTCTGATTTGAGATATAAGGCAATTCCGATTGTAGGGACTTTCCTGGGCAAGTGTGGAGCGTTTCAAGGAATCGAGGAAGATTGAAAGTTGGGAGTAAATTTTTGGGTAAAACACATCTTTCATAGAGTTCTTGGTAGGGTTTGAGGTTGATCCATCTATTGTAGTTGTTTCCGTTTGTGCAGAGTTGAAGACACTTAAAGTTCCAGTAGGGACAACCATGGATTACAGGTCACTTAGGACGTAGATCTACAAATAAGCCTCCTTTTTGGATGGGGATATTTTTAAGAGTTGAACTGGTACAGTCAGTATATATGTAGGAAATAATGCAGAAATGTAGATGACAGTTTAGGTTGAATATGCAAACTCTTACCCCTCCCGTTTTTTTCCTCTGTGATTAATCCTCATAATTTTTTATAGGCTTGGTTTTGATGCACAAGGTACAGACTTGGGCCTTGCAGTTGCTAATTTTTTTTTATGTGTGTTGGGAGCTCTTGGAAATTGTTAATGTGTAGGCTCCCTTCCTGATCAAGAACATGATTTGCTAAGCTATTTGCTAACTGGTTTACTTCTCTATAGATATTTTATGTGTTGACTTGAATGTTTCTGCATGTAGAAGTGGATATTTTCAATGTCTTCTCGAATAGACCAGGGAATTCTCCAAACTCTTTGAATGATCTTTGTGAGTCCAAGGGAGTTAGTTTCAAGGAGTAAGGGTTGGATTAGATTGAGATAGCAATATTTCAAGTAGTGAAGGACTGCTCTAGCTTCTGCTTCTAAACTAGACCTGACTCCCAATTCTTCAGCCTATGCATAGATTAGGTTGCATGAATAGTCCCTTAGGCAGAATGCATAGGCACTTCTTCCTAGGTTACCCTTGCAAGACTCATCTGTGTTTCCCTTAATCCAAGTAGGTTCAGTATGAGACCATTTTCACAAGGAAGTGGTAAAGCCTTGGCCTGAAGGAGTGCACAACTTGAATCAATCCATTCAAATCTGTTTGGAGTAGAAACCAAGGGTGGTTAACCTATGCCATAAAGTATAGGAGTCGGCAACATTGGTAGACCATAGTGTCATAGGATACCTCTTTCCCATGTCTTCTAGAGTTGCTTCTCCTCCAAAGAAGCCACATAATAATGAAAGGGACAACCTTTGGAATTGGCTATAATCTGCCAGCTTTATCAATGGTCCTACACAGGAAGCAAACTCTTTTCATAGCCTAGTGGCTATGGGGTCTGTTAGAAAAAGGTGTTTCCTGGACCTCTCCTCTCCTCCTTCATAGTAGTAGTATTTGGAAGCTAGGAAAATCCTCATTCTTTTTAGGTTATAATCAGTAGCCACCCTTTTCCTCTAAACTCTCCATTGAAAGAAGCTAAATTTTGAAGAGACCATCCTTTATCCAGATGTTCTTCATCTACCAGATGACCTCCTTTGTCTTCTCAGTGAGTTGTAGGCTAACTTGGTGGTGAAATGCCCATTAGGATGAAACATCCACCAGGCCACATTTGCACTATCCTGGAGAGAGGACATCAGTTGCTGATAATGTGGTTAACATATGGTCCATTAAGGAAAGTAGACAGTTTGGTTCTGTCCTAGCTCCTTTCTCTGGTGAATTCCTTGACCTCAATTTCTTCACCCCCTGCATGTTCCACTAAGTAATATTGGGCTCCCATTTTTGTCCACTTATCCATCTAAAAACTCATGGAACCATTTTTTAGTTGCCACCAGATATCATGGTCTATTTCATGCTTGATCTTTGTAAGTCTTTTCTAGAGAATAGAACCACTTTTACATTCAACAAGCATTGGGTGAGCCTTCTTACAATATTTTGTTCACATAAAGGTGCTCCACAAGGAGTTTACATTGGTTCTAAACCTCCACCATAACTTAGCTAGGAAAGCCTTAAAGGAGTCAAAGAGAGATTTGAAGCCCAATCCACCTTCCTCCAAATAAAAGCAAAGGTCATCCTGTTTAACCTAGTGCTTACCTTTAGAATCACCTAGATTACCCCAGAAAAAAGCGGCAAAGAGCTTATGAATCTGGCGATGGAGCCTTTTGGGGGGAGAGATCATGGAGAGGAAGTACATTGGGATATATGAGAGGATACTATTGATAAGAACTTGTAATCCCCCATAAGAGAGGAACCTGTTGTGCTAACACCTAATCCTTCTAGAGATCTTGTTTAACAAGTCTTCAAAGTAGGAGATTTTTTTTTCCACGGAACACAGGGCAACTCAGGCACAAGAGTCGAAAATTTTCAATCCTAAGACCAATGATCTTCCTCAGTCTAATATATGTGTATAGATTGTTCCAATAGTTAAAATGTGTAATTGACTTTTAGGACAACTTTGGGGAAATTAATGCCTTTTTCCAAAAACATTCAACGATTCATATCATGATAAATGTCACAGACCAAACATAAGTTGCCACAAAGGAAAAGGAAAGAAGATAGTACTGTGAAACGAAATATAAGGCAGAGATTTGTTGTATATTCTTTTTTTTTAAATTTTAGTTAGAGAAAGTAGTCCGGTCCTGGTTTCGTCTTTCTGAACTCCTCCTCATGAGTACTCCTTTGCCTTTTCCGGGGTCGTCATCTCAGTTGCTTTCTCGGTTCTTCAAAGCTGCTAGTCATGTCCCTAACTGCTCACCAGTTGGCGTCAATTTCCTTCCTATTGAAATTAAACCTACCAGTAGCAGTAATGCTTCACCTGAGAATGAAGGAATTTCTGGAATTAAAGTGCCCAGGCAAAGATATATTGCCGCTTCTAAATCGCAGCTGTTGGATGCCATCACTGCCACTATGTTTAACTCATCTGATGAAGCCCATCAATTTCGCCATGTATCATTGTACGTTTTGCTTCCTTCAATTCTTTTGTCTTTCCATCACAATCACTCCACATAAAAAATAAATACACATACTCTATTTCTTTTAGTCACATTGGTGGGGTGGGGTTACTATTGGGAAAATCTTACTGCACTACTTTATCGGTATTCCAACTGAGAATTTCAACTAGGAGGATGAACCTCCAAAAAAGAAAATAGCTATATCAGGGCAATGCCAAGATAGAAGATAAGAAGAAGCAAAATCAAAGAGAGCATTATCATATATCATTGAATGAATTAACTAGTGTCTTACGTCTCTATTTATAGAATTGTAATGGAATCTAAAGCTAGAATTTTCTCTACTAACAGAATAACCACCCTGGCAGAAACTCCCAAGTAGCCTGAGAAGCATCCAAGCTAGACTATTGAACCATGACTTGACCCACAACCTTATTACCCTTTTTAGCCATCCTTCTCTCCAGTACAGACTCAGGGATAGGACAATAAGGACTTGAAAGATGTAATATTGGGGGATGATTAATGACAGTAGGCACCTCATAACTCTTTCTTAGTTGAGGCACATGAAACACAGGATGAACAAGGACATCAGCAGGTAAAAGCAACCTGTAAGCTACTGCACCACCACTAGAAAGTACCATGTAGGGACCAAAATACTTTGCAGCAATAAGCCACTGAAACCTGCCTGTAAGGCTGCAACTTCAAGTAAACCTAATCTCCATCCTTAAATTGTCTATCAGACCTGTGTTTGTTAGCTTTATCCCTTATGCTTTGCTGTGTTCTAACTAAATGGGACTTAAGCAGTCTATGACAGCCTCTCTAGCTTCCAGAGATCTATCAACATTGTCAATAGAAGATTCACCAGCTAAGTAAGGCAAGTGTATTGATGCTTTTTGACCATACAGAACTTCAGAAGGTGTACGTTTCAAGGATGATTGGTATGTAGTATTGTACCACCATTCAGCAAGTAGTAGTTGAGTAGCCCAAGTAGGAGGACTATCAGAAGAAAAAACATCTCAAATATGTCTCTAAGGTCCTGTTAAGAACCTCAGTTTGACCATCAGTTTGGGGAGGTATGCTGTAGATGTATGTAGCAAAATCCCCTGCAATGTGAATAACTCTTGCCAGAAAGAACTCAAGAAAATGGGATCTTGGTCACTTACTATAGAAGCTGGCATACCATGCAATTTGAAAACATTGTCCAAAAAACACTTAGCTACAGATTCAGCAGTGTAAGGATGTGCAATAGCAATGAAGTGATCAGATTTACTGAACCTATCCACCACCACCAAAATGACCTCCTTCCCTTTTGATTTAGGAAGACCTTCAATGAAATCTAGACTGATATCAGCTCTAACACCATCAGGAATAGGTTTTGGTTGAAGTAATCTAGGATAAGCAGCGGCATTATACTTGTGCCTTTGAGAAATATCACATTTCTGAATAAAGGTCCTAACATCAGCTACCAATGACTAACAGTAGAAGAGGGATTATAACCTCTTAATAGTTGCATCCATGCCTGCATGACCCCCTTTTGGTGTTGAATGCCACAATTGAATAATAGTTTGTCTTAACTGCAAATCAGATCCTACTACCAGCCTTCTGTTCCACTTAATTGGGAACCAATCCAAGTAAAATTTTATTAGGCCCAGCTTGTCCCTTAAGAATAGCGGCCTGCAACTCCACACGTCCAAGTTTGGCTAATTCTCTCTAGAAGTGTATTATTAAGAGTTAAAAGTGATACCCAATAATTCAGCACCTGGATTTCATGATAAGGCATCAACAACCTTATTATCGGTCCCTTTCTTGAACTCAATAGTAAAATCAAAGACATGGAAGGCAAGTGTAAAAGACATTTTGAAGGCAAGTGTGTAGTTCTACATAGATGTTGAAGATGAAATGCCTTGTGTTGTTTTATTATTTTTTCAGGTAAATAGAATACATGGAAGTTTTGGATACAAAAAATGTTGACAAAGATGCATTTCTTCACGTGGGTAGCTGTTAGAGGGGTATTTTTGATGGCAGAGAAGCTTAGGAACTGAAAGGTTGTCCATATGAGCTAGTTTTTCCTCTGTAAGGAAATTGATGAGGATGTGAATAATATTTTGTTACATTGCAAATTAGCAACAAGGTTATGGGTGTATATGTGTACATGGTTTGGCATCACTTGGATAATGCCATAGTGAGTGAAGGAGTTGATGTTTAGTTAGACGAGTGGAGCTAGAGAAAAAGGCACAAGGTGTGGAAGCTTACTGGTCTAGCTATAATGTTGGTCATTTAGAAAGAGAGAAATAGGAGAGCTTTTGAATAACTGGAGATGAGCTTTGTTCTACTGAGGAGTAGCCTCCGATCCCTTATTTTGTTTTGGTGCATCCATGTATTTCATGTTTGTATAGAGGAGGATTGGGTCTCTTTTGGAGAGAATAGTGTAGTCAAAGGCGCCCCTGAAGCGAGGCTCAAAATGTGTTGAGCACTTCACCTCGCTTTATGTGCGCTTCAATGTCATCATCAAGCCTCAAAGGCAGACTTTTCCTTGCCAATGAGCCTCTTCTGAAGAAGTGACACAAAACAATTGATATTTCACTTCAGCATAATTTTTTTCAGTTTCTTTCATCATATATTTGTCATTCATGTTTATAATTATTAGTCTTGGACTAAATACATATATTTGTATTTGCACCTTTTTCATTAAAGCCCACACTTTATTTGTGCTTTGTGCTCAAAGCTTCAATTGACCTTAGAGCTTTTTGTGCTTTTCGCCTTTGATAACACTGGGAGAGAACCATATTTTGTTGGTCTCTCCTTTTGGGTATATCTCTTGTGTACGGTCAAGTTGACCTTGTCATTATCAATGAAAACCATACTTGATTTTATAAAAAGGATGCTTCATGAAAGTCCGAATCCTAATGACTCTCTTCTACAGTTGTGTAAATCATTTCCCCTTTTTTTTTCTCCTTCAGCAATTAGAACATTAATTGTTAAATGCTTTTTGGTGCTCGGTTTCTGATTTGTGCTAATATAATTTTTGTAATTGCAGATGCCTGGACCTGATTCTCCATGCTGAACACAAAGTTATCATAGAGGAATTGCGAGTTGAATATGATTGCTCTCATACCAATGATAGTAGTAATAATATTGTGGTTTCATCTGGCCAAGAAAGAAATGTTATTCCAAATGAAAGGGGTTCTAACATTGACACAAGTGATCTTGATAAGGTTGAAGACATGGATAAATATGGCAGGGACTTGGAACTAAAGAATCTATGGGCTTCAGGTTCTAATCAATTCTCAGGATCTCCCTATGTTTCTTTTCTCAAATTTGTCAACAAAGACTCTCTTGAGGAATCTAGGTATGTTGCTATCTTCTATATTAGTGTGTAATATCATAAAGTTTAATAAATTACTATGAGAACATTGGATAAAAATATTATTGAATTATTACACTGAGCCCTATATATAGATACTATATGACAATCCTTCTCCAAGTAGTAGGATACTATATATAAATTATATTCCCTATCTTCTTCTAACACTCCCCTTAAAGCTCCTACAAGACATATGCACTTAACTTGCTACAATATAATTAAGATGGAGGATCAGCAAGGGACTTGGTGAAAATATCTACAAGACGATCACTCAACTTAACAAATTTTGTAATAATATCTTTGGAGAATATTTTTTCTCTGACAAAGTGACAGTCAATCTCAGACCATGAAGTGAACGGGGTAATTGACACTTAAAGTTAGCCTCCCCTTGAGCAACAAAACCACGTGGTTGCTCCATATAAACTTCCTCCTGAAAGTCACCATAGAGTAAAACTTAATGTCCAATTAATAAAGAAGCCAATGTGGAACAACAAACATGGATAGAAAAAAGGACAAATGTTTTATCCACAGCAGAGGAAGTATCACTATAATCAAGCTCAAATATATGAGTGCGTCCGTTGGCAACAAGTCGAGCCTTCAACCGACCAATTTGGTCATTTGGACCAACTTTGATTGCGTAATCCCAAAGACAACAAACAATAAAATTTACCTAAAGAAAGAGGAGCAAGCTCATGGGTCATCTGGAAACAGCCGCTTTATGTTTTTAAACATAGGGGTTAGGCTGCGTACATCCGACCCCCCCTCA
>JAOTQR010124748.1:0-23213 GCA_025774065.1 Solanum ossicruentum
CTTACGAGTTGGATTTGCCTAGTGAAATGGAATTGGTTCATCCGGTCTTTCATGTGTCTATGTTGAGGAAGTGTGTGGGTGATACTAATGCTATTGTGCCTCTTGATGTTGTGGGGGTAGTTGAAGATAACTTGTCATAGAAGAGTTTCCAGTAAAGATCTTTGATAGACAAGTAAAGAGGTTAAGGAACAAGGATGTTTCTTCTGTTAAGGTCCTTTGGAGGAACCAACAAGTCGAAAGTGCTACTAGGGAGGCCGAAGCGGATATGCAAAAGTGATATCCTTATCTCTTCCATCCTACTCTACCCCAAGGTACTAATTTCAAGCCTTCTATGTGATTTCATGTCTCATGTTCCAGTCCCTAAGTCATTTTCATGCATTCATGTTTACATTGATAAAGTTCTTGGAGCTTTTACACTTATGATGAGACTTTGAAAATGATGTTTTAAGTATTTTGTTGCATTCTTGTTGGGGTTGATTTCTTCTTGATTACTCTTCTCATGAACGTTTCTTTGACATTTGGGGATAAATGTTCCAAAGGGGGAGATATTGAAACGACCCAAAAAGTTTCCGACAGTGTGCCTCGAAAGTACCTAGAATCATAATTTTCATATATCTCAAAATCTGTGTGCGATATCGAAAATTCGACTACATATAGTTCAAGGGGTCAAATTGAGTGGGAGATGGGTCTAACCCCGAGTTAAGAGCAATCATATCAAAATTGGTATTTCCAAAATGTCAATTTGTAGTGAAGTTTTTGAGCTGAAGGCACGACGCGCCAAGGGCGCGCCTCAGTTCATTTTGTGAGCTATTTTTCAAGTGCAGTCCAAGACATTTTAGTCTTGGGCCTAAGTGTTCTCAAACGTGAAAAATACCAATGCTTAGCCATATTTCATCCTCATATCATTCAAACATTCCCCAATACTCACTCAAACACTTAGCCAAATATTTTACTCCTAAATTCAAGTCTCAAAACTCATCGGATTCTAACATTCTCATTCAAGCTTCAAGTCTCTATCTCCAATCTTCATCCAGCTATATTCCAAAGCTAAGGTATGTGGGTTTCTTTCATGGGCTCCTTTCACCCATGATGCCCAAGCTTCCTTTTACACAAATTTTCATGATTTAAAGTTGATTTACTCATGAGTCTTACTTATTATGAAATTAACTGCACACTATGTTGGGGCTTATGAAATTCTGATTGTTTTACTATGTTTTAAGCTATGAATCTAAGATCTATGGTGAGATTTGATGAAGGGTTTTGATATATATATTTCCCGAAGGTTACCAAGTATTGATTGATGGTTTTACATTGGATTTCCTTTCACGTTTCATACCTAAATTTCGTGGTTTTATGCTAGCACTACACACCTGCCAAGTGTTTTATAAAATATTCGAGTATGGTAATCTTGTGGAATTGAAGGCCCGATGCATGCCTTATGAGTTAACTGAATGACTATATGATGATGAAATAAACGTATGTATATGGTTTTCTCCTATATAGTATTAGAATGTGACCATGCCCTACTCGGGGGCTGTACGTCGGGCAGCCATGTCGAAGGGTTTGCACCTTGATAACCATGTCGAGGGGTTTATACCTTGATAACCATGTCGGGGGATTTGCACCTCAGTCACCAAGGGTGGTAGGATGCAACGATCCACCAGCCATATCGGGGGGTTGGTACCTTGATAAACATATCGGGGGGTTTGTACCTCGATCACCAAGGGTAGTAGAGTGCGACAACCCACCAACCAATTGATAGGGTTGGTACCTCAATCACCAAGGGTGTAGGGTGTGACGATTCACCAATATGATAGTGGTCTCTTCTTACACATGTATGTCATATATAAGCATGATTTACTACATAGCATCTCACATGCATGCCATCTTGTTATATGCTACTCATTGCCTATGCTTATGCATTTTGATTATGTAAACTTATATCTTGTTGCATTGCATCCTGTATATTTAGTATATTCAAACATAGTAACATATACTATATTCCTACATAATGTCACCATGTAGGAACATCATGTAGGCATAAAGTATGTGTTAGTACATTTGAATGTACTAAGTATGTAGGATGCAATGCAACAAGAGACAGGCAACATAATAAAAATGCATAAACTTAGTCAATGGATAGCATAATAAAAAATATGGCATGTATGAATGATGCTTGAAGAAAAAATATGGTTACGTAGAACATATTACGAGCGTATAAAGAGATCATTATTTGGCTAATGGGTTTACCACCTCCCATCCTAGGTGATTGAGTTACCAACCTCTTAACTTGGTTATCGATGTACCACCTTCTATCCTAGATGATTCAGGTATCAATCTCTCAATTAGGTTAATGAGGTATCAACCCCTCAACTTAGTTAATGAGGTATCAACCCCTCAATTAGGTTAAAGAGGTATCAACCCCTCAATTAGGTTAATGAGGTATCAACACCTCAATTAGGTTAACGAACATCACACCCTCCATCAAAGTGGTCATCTCACAACACTATAGAGCAAAATACCATAGATATACATTCCTTTCATCTCCATAAGGTCATTCAACTCATATGCCATGTATTAGCCCTTTAACAACTCAAGATACATAATCCGGTCATTTTAATAAACACTTGGCAGGTGTGTAGTGCTACTGTAAAACCATGCAATTTAAGAGTAAACTCATGCGAGAAAATTCAATGTAAAATCACCCATCAATACTTGATAACACCCTCAAGCAATATATATCAAAACCCTTCATCAAATCCCACAATGGTTCATAGATTCATTCCTCAAATCCCTCAAGCATATAGATCATGAAATAGTGAATTCAACGCATCTTAAAGTCATGTAAATCAGCCCACCAATGCCATGGTAAAACCCCATGATGGGTAACTTGTAAATCACATCAAACTTCACAATAGTTCATAGATTTCATATAGTCTCAATAGACAAAGATCACATCATAGTATAAGCTCAAAATAGATATTTATGAATAATCAACAATATTTGACAAAACCCCAACATATTTCATGCTCATATTTTGTAATAATAGATGCCCATAAGAAATAAAATTTGAAACCATGCAATTTTTATAAAAAGAAAGATTGAACTTCATGGGTGAAAGGAACCCATGAATAAAACCCACATACCTTAGACTTTGAATTTCCTGAAATTGAGTTGTGAAAGACTTGAAGTTTGGAAGTGGGTCTTGGAGTTCAAAGCTTGCTCTTGAGTTTCCTTGAATTTGTATTGGGGTTTTGATGGAGGGTCTTGAGAGAAATTGAGAGTGAATTCCAATTGAGAGGAGTGAACTTGATCTTTGGGAGTAGGGTTTAGGTCTTTAGGAAGTGTTAAGATAGCATAGAAATCCCAAAAAGACCAACAGAAATAACTAAAGTTACAAAATGCCATAAATGATATGGAATTTGGCAAAAACCCGTATATACCCCTACAAATACGAGTTCTACGAGAATGGGCATAATTTCTTCATTCGAACTCTAAATAAGGTGAAACCAAGTGAATTGGAAAGCTAACTCAAAGAGATTTAATTTGGTAAGTAGTGGGCCACCAAGTTCTTTGTGTGCTAAGAGATATGCCCTTTAAAGTTGACCCTCCTACTGATACTTATGCAAAACTTAGCCAATGGAAATTTTTCTGAACTTGGCTTGATGTAAGGGACCCACAATGGTCTTAAACGACATAAAAGCTTGACTAAGATTTGAATGAGAGCTTGAAGCTTGAATGAGTTTCTTGATATCCGAAATATCTTTGGGACAGTTGAATTTGGATGAAATATTTGGCCAAGTGTTAGAGAGGATTTTGGGAAATGTCATGAATGATATGGGGTTAAAAAATGACTAAGTATAGGTTTTTTTACGTATGGGGAGGCTTAGGCCCAAGACTTAAAGGCCTTGGACTGGAACAAGAAAACTGTCAAAACATTACTGCGCCTGGGGCACACTTGGTCACTAGAATACGCCAACTTTTGAAATTTCAAATTTTGATATGGTTTCTCTAAAATTCGGGTTAAACCTATGTCTCACTCAATTTTTCCCCCTGAAGAAAAATATGAAGACAGATTTTTGATATCATGCACGGATTTTGAGATATATAGAAATTACGATTCTGGGCACTTCCGAGGCACATTTTCGAGCACTTTTTGGGGTCGTTTCAATATCTCCTTCTTTTCCAATCTACTCATGCCTAAGGTATTAGCTTCTTCCTATTCCAAGTGGTCCTAATTCTTACTCTTGTGTTTCATGGCATGACATGCACACATGTGCATGAAAATGATTTTTGGCACTTGGAGATTAGTTTCGAAAAGTTTTTTACTAAGGTGAAACTTTATGGGCATCTCCACGGGCCTTGTGGAGGGACTTTGAAGTGACCCTTGGCCTTGTGTATCAAGTGTTGGCCTTAACTTGGAGTTTAAGACTAAGGCACGAACCACATGAACCCCACACTATCCCTGGGGTGGCTTGTGTGATATATCCTTGGCCATGAAAACCACATTTTGGCTAAGGCTTGAACCACGTGAACATCTCACGGAACTATATACCTCCTCACGGTCCGTATAGGCCTCTGTATGGGTGTAGGTGTGAATTTTATAAGTGTGGAATCACTATCCCAAAACTTTGTCAATGGAGATCTTTCCTAAGTAATGGATCACGGGAGGCCACACGGTCCGTGTGACCTCTACACGGGCCATGAGGAGCTCCACGTCGATGTTAGTGTACAGATTTTCTAAGTATTGAATTACTATCTCGGTCCTTCATCAGTGGAATTTTCTCTAAGTGTTGGATCAAGGATGGGGCACACGATCCGTGTGCCTTGGTATGGATCGTGGTGCTTCCATACGGGACCCTGGCAACATTTTCTCATCTATTTTATTAATGGCATTCTTGTAATTTTGGCTACTCCTAGGGGTGTTTTGAGACTTTCTATGTTATCTTAAGACATTCAAATGTCCTATACTCTTCTTTTCTTATTCAAATTCATTCTCACACTTAGAATTATATTCAAGCTCTCTCCTAAGCACACCCCTAAGGTAAACCTTTGAAGATTGACTTGGAGATTAAGGAAGGGCTCTATTCTTCATCAAATTTCTTCTTGGTTAGCTAAGGTATGTGGGATTGATTCATGGTCCCTTTCAACCATGAAGACCCCAAATTCTTTTACTTTGATTTTCATGAAATTGAGCTTACTTTTAATTATGGATTTTTAAGATTCTGGTTTATTTAATTCAATTGAGATATGAGCTTTGTTTTCTTGTTGATTTTAAAGTGATTTAAGCCTTAATATGTTGAATTGCATGATTATTATGAAGATTTGGATGTAAATTGTCCCTTTAAAGTTTGATTTAAGCATGGATAGTCTAAATTGTTGTTTGAATGTTGATTTTACTTATGTTTTACCTGAATTTCATATTACCTTATTGATTATTTGAATCGCCATAGCCCATGTTATTCTCTTATTAGTCATGGCATATACATTCATAAGCATTTAATTTTGAAAATGACTCCATGGGTTAAGCCCACTGTGACGCCCGATGAAATTATCAAAATACCCTTAGAAAGGAGACATGCACACAACGCATCTTCCCAAGCTCCAATGGAAAATTTGAGATCAGATTTGCAATCAACACAAAAAACTGAGTGGGAAAGAGGTCTAAATCAGATTTTAGAGCGACCGAGTCAAAAGAAAATTTTTCGTAATTAAAACTGAACTACTGTGAGTACGTGCCCAGGGCGCAATACGCCTGGGATGCGGACTTACACTTGGTGATTTCTCTTGTTTTCTAGAAAATAAGGCGTTCTAAGAATTTGGTGAAATACACATGTATGCGCCGGAGGCACGACGCAGACATGGTTTTACAGGGTGCATTTTCTCCTTTTATTTCTACGGAAGGGTAGTTCCAACTTTTCTCACCGTTTTAAAGCCTAAACTATCTGTTTTCACCTAAATAAACCCCTAGAATGAAACTTTTCATGTTATTAACGTTAAAACATTCCAACGATTCATAGCGTATATTCAAGAGGCAAAATTAGGGCTTTCAAGAATCCTTCCCAATTCTTCCAAGAAGTTGATTTCCAAAGTATGTAAGGACCTCCAAATGTAGTCTACTATTATTTTAGAATCTTTGATCACTAGCTTCCACCCAGGATCACAAGTATAACTTGAGATCAAAGTTTCCTCCATTACTAGCCAATTTCATCCAAATACTTGTTCATGCATTCTTTTTTATAAAAATCATTTCTTTTATTGATTTTAGCACTAAACTAAGCTATTAAGACAAGAATTACAGTTATGGTTGAAATTATGAGAATCCTATATCTATTTCGCAAAAAGTTATCATAATCTCAGTTTTGAGTTAAGTTTAAGAAGTACTTTGAGTTCTTGCATTTGCAACACATCTAAGAAACAAAGATGATGTTGAAGTACCTTACATTGATACAACTTTCAGATAAAGAAAAGAGTTAAGTTGAGCAAGAATAATCTTTCAAGTTTGAGCCTATGATTAATATTTTTGGGAGTAGTATTGAGCACCGATTTGAGTGAGAGTAATAATAACTTGAACTCATAAACAATATAGCCAGCTTAGGATAGGATTGTAGCAAAAGGACAACTCCTCATTGCCACTAAGATGGCCCAGTTTTGGGATAGATCCACTCCCCTAGTTTTTGTTCCTTGCCTTGGCAAAGTATGGGAGGGCTCTGGTGGCGTGGGCAAGATGTCATACCATCATGAAGCTCATACGAGTGTTTTTCGGCTAGAGAAACTCCCTAAGTTAAAGCAAGCTAGTTTCTACGTACAGACTTTTTGCATATTTTCTATTTCAGCATGTACTGCATTTAGTACCTATGCTATCTTATTTCAAGACATGTTTTAAATTGCTTGGGTATAGTGCCTTATATTGAGTTCTATTTGGTCATCTTACATACTATACATTCCACGTACTAACATCCTCTAGACCTGTATCGTATTATGATACAGACATAAGGTATAGAGTTCCTTAGCAGATGCTCCGTTGAGGACCAGCCATCCCTCTAGTTATTGGTGAGGCCTCTTCTCGGTCAGAGGCTTTTGAAGTCTTTATCTATGTTTTTTCCCTTTTTTGTGTAGTTCTTTCAGTTGTGACTACTGTGGGCTTGCCCCACAATTGCTTTAGATTATTCTAGTTATAGATTCCAGGAACTATGTGACAGGTGTTTCAGATCTCTTTTCTTTTTCTCTTATTATCCGAATATTTCTCTATTCAGTTTATTTAGACATTTTAGTATTCTCAGCTTCTTATATCTTCACTTATTCTTTCAGTCTTCCACTGACTTAGGTAGCCAGTCCAAGTGGTTTGCTTGGGGACCAGAAATAGTTCTGGGTGTCGGCCACACCCAGGATGTAAACTCGGGGCATGACAAACTTGGTATCAGAGCACAGAGTTCAAGTGTCTGAGGGAGTCTAGGGAACCTTGCCTAGTAGAGTCCATATTATTGGTGTAAAACATGCCACATCCATAGTAGGGAGGCTATAGGACAGTAGGAAGTGTCACTCTCAATTGTTATTTTCTCTCATGCTTCAGAGTTTACCTCTGTTAAGTCCCTTCTAACTCATGTGTTCATGCTTTGTTTTTCAGATCATGCCTCCATGTAGAGTCATTGGACCAGCAAAGGGCAGAGGGCGTCTAGCCCGGCAGAATGCAAACTACCAGGGCCAATTCCTGAGGGACCTAGAGGTCCAACTGTGACTGTCGAGCAACCACTGCAAGCGGACATCTTGAATGTTGAGCTCCGCCAGGCCATCCATACTTTTTCAAATGCAGTCACTACACAGGAAGGTCGACAGGGAGATGGCAGGAATTATGGTTCAGATACCACCAGGGTTCCTGAGTTGGCAGGAATGATAGTTCAGATACCTCCAGGGTTCGTGAGTTCCTAAGGATGAACCCACCTGAGTTCATGGGATCTAATGTGAAGGAGGATCCTGAGAATTTTATTGAGGAACTCAAGAAAATATTTCAGGTTATGCACACATGTGATGCTGAGCAAGTTGAGTTGGCTGCCTATCGGCTCAAAGGAGTAGCTAGACTTTGGTTTGATCAATGGTAAGGAGGCAAGCAGAAGGGGTACCATTTTGAGTTGGGCTGTGTTTGAGGTCTTTCTGGGACAGTATTTTCCTAGAGAGTTGGGGTAGGCTAAACTGAGGGAGTTTCTGAATCTGAAGCTAGAAGCTATGAGCGTGTGAGAGTACAACCTTAAGTTCACTCAACTGTCCCATTATGCTCCAACGATGGTGGCGGACATGCGCACTAGGATGGATTTAATTGTGTTAGGACTCTCTCGGATGACTAAGAGAGGGGGTAGAAATGCTATTCTGATTAGGGATATGGACATAATTCACTGGATGACTTATGTGCAACAAGTAGAGGAGGAGAAATGCAAGATATGGAGGAGTTCAGAAGAAATAGGGCCAAGACATCAGGCTAGGACACAAGTAAGAGAGGGGCTAGAAATGGCAATCACTCATCCTTTCAGCCTAAGATATCTTGACCAGCTCCCTCATCCACTAGCGTACCTGCACCGAGGGTCAGGAATGAGCAGGGATCACAGAATCGCAGATTTCAGGCCAGCCAGTCACAGGGGAGCATAGCTCAAGGACCTACTCGTTACCTAGTTTGTGGTAAGTGTGGCAGGTTGCATCTACGAGAGTGTCTTATGGGCACAAGTGGTTGTTTCAAATGTGGTAAGTTGGGCACTTTTTGAAGGATTGTCTTGTGGGAAGGTTAAACATGAGAAATACATATTTCAATCAGTTTCTTCAACACCTCAGGGTAAGCTAGTCCTTTGGGGTGCTACATCAGGAGAAGGCAGGGGCACAAACCACTTATATGCCATGGCCACCAGACAAGAGCATGAGAACTCACCAGATGTAGTTATGAGTATGCTCGAAGTCTTTACTTATGATGTCTATGCATAGTTAGAGCCAGGTGCCACATTGTCATGTAGCTATGAAGTTTGGGATAAATCCAGAATGTCTTCTCGAGCCTTTTAGTGTTCCCACTCCTGCTGAGAGTACGTCCTAGCCCAAAGAATTTATAGGGGTTGTCCAGTATCAGTTTATGATAAGGATATCATAGCTGATTTGGTTGAGTTAGACAAGGTAGATTTTGATGTCACCCTAGGCATGGACTAGCTTCATGTTGGTTATGCCTCAATGGATTGGAGAACTTAGGATGATCAAATTTTAGTTTCCGGATGAGCCAGTCTTAGAGTGGAGGAGTAGCTCAGTTTATCCTAAGGGTCAGTTTGTCTCATATCTCAAAGACAGAAAGTTAATTTCCAAGGGGTGTATATTCCACCTAGTTAGAGTCAAAGTTTCTAATGCCGAGGAATCATATCTCCAATTTTTTTCTAGTCGTGAATGTGTTCCCAGAAGTTTTTCTTGAGGATCTTATCAGGAGAGATCTTCCCAGAGTCCCTCCTGATAGGGAAATAGACTTTGGGATAGATACCCTCCTAGATACTCAGCCTGTATCTATTCATCCATATCATATGGCTCCTTCAAAGCTAAAAGAAATGAAAATATAGCTAAAAGACCTCCTAGATAAAGGTTTCATTAGGCCAACCATCTCACCTTGGGATGCTCCAGTCCTCTTCATGCATAAAAAGGATGGCTCCCTTAGAATGTTCATAGACTACTGTCAATTAAACAAGGTCACCATAGAAACAAGTATCCTTTTTCCAGAATTGATGACCTATTTGACCAACTCTAGGGTGCTACTTGTTCCTCCAAAATAAACATCAGATCTAGGTACCATCAACTTAAAGTTAGAGAAAGAGACATCCCTAAGACAGTTTTCTGAACCTGCTACGGTCATTATGAGCTTTTGGTCATGTCATTTGGACTGACAAATGCACCAGCAGCTTTCATGGATCTTATGAATAGGGTTAAGGTTGTACCAAGATATGTTCATCATTGTATTCATAGATGACATCCTGATCTACTCTCGTAAAGAAGAGAAGCATGTTGACCATCTTAGAATTATCCTTTAGACCCTTAGAGACCAACAGTTGAATGCTAGATTTTCCAAATGCGAGTTTTGATTAGCATTTGTGGTGTTTTGGGGTGATATTGTTTCTGGTGAAGGCATTCAAGTTGATTCTCCAAAGATTGAGGCAGTAAAGAACTGGCCAAGGCCTACAACTCCAACAGAGATAAAGAGTTTCTTGGGCTTGGCAGGTTGCTATAGGCATTTTTAGAGGGGTTTTCTTCTATCTCAGCTCCCTTGATGAAGTTAACTCAGAAAAAAGGTTAAGTTCGAGTGGTCTGATGCTTGCAAGAAGAGCTTCCAAAAGTTGAAAACTAGGCTGACCATATCTCCGGTCTTATCCCTACCCAAGGGAGCGATGACTTTGTGGTATACTGTGATGCTTCCAGAGTTGGGTTAGGATGCGTATTAATATAAAGGGGCAAGATAGAATATGCCTCCAGACAGCTTAAGACCCATTTAAAAAACTACCCCCCTCATGATCATGAACTTGTTGTTGTGGTCTTTTCTCTTAAAATCTAGAGACACTATCCCTACGATGGGCACATAGATGTATTTACATACCACAAAAGCTTGCAGTATGTATTCAGCCAAAAGGAGCTGAATTTGAGGCAGAGGAGATGGTTGGAGCTATTAAAAGACTATGACATGAGCATCCTCTATCACCTAGGTAAAGCTAGGATAGTTGTTGATGTTCTTAGTAGGTTGACCATGGGGAGCACTTCACACATTGAGGATGAAAAGAAAGAATTGGCTAAGGAACTGCACAAGCTAGCATGCTTGGGGGTGCAGATTGAAGATTCTGATGAACGCGGTGCCATTATTAAAAATGGGGCAGAGCTATCCTTGGTGGTGGAGGTGAAAGAAAAGCAAGATATGGATCCCATCCTCCTTTAGCTAAAAGAAGATGTTCAGAAACAGAAAGTATTAGTGTTTGCAAAAAGGGGAGATGAAGTCCTGAGATACCAAGGCAAATTGTGTGTGCCAAATATTGATGGTCGTAGAGACATGACTCTAGTTGAGGCTCATAACATTAGATAGTCTATTCACCCAGGTGCAATAAAAATGTATAGGGATCTGTAGGAGGTTTATTGGTGGGGTGGCATGAAGAAGGACATCGCAGAGTTTGTATCCAAATGCTCAAATTGCTTGCAAGTTAAGGTGGAGCATCAAAGACCAAGCAGTGTGGCCCCAAAATATTGAAGTTCTAGAGAGGAAGTGGGTAATGATTAACCTGGACTTCATAATAGGCTTACCTCGATCTCTCAAATAGTACAATTCGATATGGGTCATAGTAGACAGAATGACAAAGTCGGATCACTTTCTACTTAAGAAAACGACTGCTACAGTTGAGGACTATGTCAAACTTTACATTAAGTATATTGCTAGGTTTCATGGCGTACCTATGTCCATTATTTCAGACAGAGGAGCCCAATTCATAGCACAATTTTGGAAGTCCTTTCAGGAAGGGATCGGTACAAAGGTGAAACGTAGTACATCCTTCCATCCCCAAATAGACGGGCAAGCAGAGCGGACCGTACAGACCCTTGAGGATATGATGTGGGCATGTGTGATAGAATTTAAAGGTAACTGGGATTATCACTTACCCTTAATTGAGTTTTCCTATAACAACAGTTTCCAGGCTAGCATACAAATGGCACCATATGATTCCCTTTATGGGAGAAGGTGTAGATCACCCATTGGGTGGTTTGAAGTTGGTGAGGCAAGGTTGATAGGACCTGATTTAGTCCATCAGACTATGGAGAAGGTGAAAGTTATCCAAGAAAGACTAAAGACAGCCCAAAGTCAACAAAAGTCTTATATTGATGTTAGAAGAAGGGATTTGGAATTTGAGGTAGGTGATTGGGTGTACCTAAAGGTATCACTGATGAAAGGAGTTATGAGATTCAGAAAAAAGGGAAGCTCAATCCACGATTTATTGGGTCATACCAGATTATTAGGAGGATTGATAATGTGGCATATGAATTGGAATTGCTACCAGAGTTAGCTGTTATTCACCCAATATTCCACATTTCTATGCTTAAGAAGTGTTTGGGAGATCCTACACTGGGTGTGCCTCAAGATAGTATTGGAGTCAAAGACAGCTTGACATATGAAGAGGTCCCAATGCAGATACTAGACCGACAAGTTTGCAAATTGAGGACCAAGGAGATTGCTTAGGTTAGGTTATTGTGGAGAAACCAGTTCGTTCAGGAAGCCACATGGGAAGCAGAGGAAGATATGAAAGCCAAATATCCGCACTTGTTTTTGGGCCTCAATGAGAATCGTGAGGGTAAATTTCCACCCATAATCTAGAATATTTGCATTTAATTTAGTGATAGGATCGAGGTTAGAAACAACACTAATATGGAGTGAATACTAGAATGCGGAAGCAACAACAAAAAAAGAAAGAGAAAAACTAATTAAAGATATGGGAAATTCAAAGGAAAGATCCAAGAATTTCCACGGAATCGATACTCTAAGGCTTTGACAAGATCCATGTAACAACGTAAAGATTTATGGAAGAAATCTAATGCATTTACTTGAGAAAATGAATCAAAATGTTAAATTCAGATCTTGACTGTTTTATGAGTAACTAAAGACAATAATTAGTATATAAACTAATCACCTTCTAAAGAATACCAAAAAGAAATCAAAGATATCACCTGAAGAAAGTACTTTATACCTCAAACTATGTAGTAAAGGTTTAAGGATAAATTCTCAAAGAACAAGTCACAAAGGTTCAATAGAACTATCTCAAATATTATTAATATCAATCTAATTGTCTTTAATGAAAGAAAAATGACTCATATATTATAGTAGGGTCCTTGGACGTCCAAGACTTTATGTTAGGCCCAAGGAGTATCCAAAACCTAACAAGAAAATTACAAGGTAAATCCTACTCTAGAAAGGAAATAAAGTTACCTTAGCTAGGAATAGACCTAGTAGTTCTAGGAAAGCATTAAATGATACTAGGATACCTTAAATAGAACAAGGTAAACATTAGTAACCTATATATAAATAAGGAAATAAGGTAAAACCCAACTAGGAAAAGGATCTTGACAAATTTGAAAAGTTTGACTAGTCTTCTCTGCATACTTGGGCAGAAAGCAACCTTTATTGTGGCTGATTCTTGGACTCTTCTTTGCCTTATTTGCACGAAATTTATCCCTAAAGTTCTTCATCTTTGACTTGAATTTGGGCCACCAAATAATTATACCATTTGGACAATTCATCCTTCTTGGGCTTTAGCTCTTCTTCCCCAACAAGACACCTTTGGATCCTCTAAAGCTTCATCCTTTTCATCCTTGTCCTTCAAAGGAGTAGAGCTTTGTATGATGCTATCATTTAGTTTAAACAACCTTATGTGCATTGAACAAATTCTTCACACCATTGTCATTCGAGGATGAATGTGACCCCAAGGTGGAGATATTATGACATCTGGTGAAATTACCAAAATACTTATAAAAAGGAGATGTATGCATAACGTATCTTCCCAAGCACTAATGGAAAACTCAAGACTAGATTGGCAATCAACAAGAAAAATTAAGTGGGGAAGAGGTCTCGGACGAATTTTAGAGCGATCGAGTCAAAAGAATATTTTTCATAATTAAAACCCAACTAGTGTGAGTGCGCACCCAGGGCATGATGTTCCTGGGATGCAAACTTACACTTGGTGATTTCTCTCGTTTTCTAGAAAATAACATATTTTGAGAATTTGGCAAAATACACATGTCCGCGCCCCAGGCGTGACACGAACATGGTGTTACGGGATGATTTTACTTCTTTTATTTCTGTGGAATGTTTCTACTTTTCTCACCCTTTTTATGCCTAAACAACTTATTTTTCACCTAAATAAACCCCTAGAATGAAACTTTTCATGTCATTAACGTTAAAACCTTCCAAGAACTCAAAGCATATATTCATTAGGAAAAGATAAGGCTTTCAAGAATCCTTCCCAATTCTTCCAAAAGTTACCAAGGTATGTAATGCTCCCCAAAAGTTAGTCTACTATTATTTTAGAATCTTTAACCACTAGTTTCCACCAACGATCATAAGTATAAGTTAAGATCAAAGTTTTCTCCATTGCTAGTCAATTTCATCCAAATACTTGTTCATGCATTCTTTTTGATAAAAATCATGTCTTTTGCTGATTTTAGCACTATACAAGCTATTGAGATAAGAATTACAGTTGTTGTTGAAATTATGAGAACCCTATATCTATTTCATGAAAAGTTATCATAATCTTAGTTTTGAGTTAAGTTTAAGAAGTACATGAAGTTCTTGTATCTGCAAAGTATCTAAGAAATAAAGATGATGTTGAAATACCTTGTATTGATACAACTTTCAGATAAAGAAAAGAGCTAAGTTGAGCAAGAATAATCTTTTAAGTATTAGCCTCTGCTTAATATTTTGGGAGTAGTATTGAGCACCGACTTGAATGAGAGTAATAATAACTTGAACTCATAAACTAAGTAGCTAGTGTAGGATAGGATTTTACCAAAAGTACAACTTCTCATTGCCACAGTGATGACCCAGTTTTTGAAGGGATCCATTCCCTTAGTATGCCAGCAAAGTATGGGATGGCTCTTGTAGCGTAAGACGTTGTACCATTATGAAACTCATAGTGGTAGTTGTTGGTTAAAGAAACTCTCCAAGTTAAACCAAGCTTGTTAATATACATACCTTTAGCATATTTTCAATTTCAACATGTACTACGTATATTACCTATGCTATTTTATTTTGAGGCATGTTTTAAATTGCTTGGTATAGTGCCTTATCCTGAGTTTTGTTTTGGCCATCTTAGGACCTGTATCATATTATGATGTAGACGCGGGTGACAGAGTTCCTCAACAGACGCTCCATTGAGGACCAACCATCCATCTAGCTATCGGTGAGGCCTCTTCTATGTGAGAGGCTTTTGAAGTCTTTATCGATGTTTATTTTCCCTTTTTTTGTGTATTTCTTTCAGTTGTGACTACCGTGGTCTTGTCCCTACAGTGTCTTTAGATTATTCTCGTTATAGGTTCCAGGGACTATGTGACAGGTGTTACAGATCTCTTTTCTTTTTCAGTTGTTGTTAGGATATTTCTCTATTAAGTTTATTATAACATTTTAGTATTCTTAGCTTATTATATACATGCCTTTCACCTATTATTTAAGTCTTCTATTGAATGAGATAGCCAAGCCAAGTGGTTCGCCTGGGACTAGAAATGGTTTTGGGTGCTGACCACGCCCAAGGTATGAACTCGGGACTTGACACCCACATATGTTTATGAATATGATTTTGATAAAATTATTGTTATAACAAGAATGTGATCATATAAATGTCTATTTATATTGGATCTTTGAGTATATTGGGTGTGTACACCATATTGCTATAAGTGAATGAGTTATTCTTATGCATGAAAAGTATGGATTAAATTATGATTTGGCTTTCTAGCCGTGTATGAATGATTATGAAGAATGTTTGGCTTTTAAGCCTAGTATGCATTAAAATGATTTGAAATGGCTTGTGCCTCTTTTGAAAGAATGTATATGTATAAGTATTCTTATGGGATGATGACTTAGTACCGAATGGGTTAGGGGAGTCAAGGCTAACCCTAAGGGCCCTCTCCGTTTCCTTGAGTTATGTGCCAGCATAGGTATATGGTAGGCATTTTCGAAATGACCGGGACGTAAGGAATGGTTACACATTTGATATGATATGATATGACATGATATGGAAATCCTTTTGCAATGATCGGGTCATAAAGAAGATGGTCATCACACCGAAATGATCGGATCGTAAGGTATGGTGTAAGTTACCTTTGGCAAGTAATCTTCTCTCTCATCCGATGGGGTCTAGATTGGGCAAATTCATGTAATAGCTCGCATGAGTTTGAGATTTCAGTTATGGTCACACCCCACTATATTGAAATATTATAACATATCATACTTCATGGATTTCATGACATATTATACTCTTCTTTGTTATATACTTTTTTTATATGTGTGCCCTTGTCATCTAACATTGCATGCAGGTTTGATAAGTCATATGCATTGCATGCGCACATACTTAGTACATACAACGTACTAACACATACTTTTGCTACATGATCTAACCAGGTATGGACTGTAGACTACCTTCATCCACCATTTGATGGCTAGAATTTGAGAAAGTGTTGTGGTGAGTCCTATCTTCCAAGGACAAGCCACCATTTATCTAACTTATGTTTCTTCCATTTATACTATTTACTTTGAGGGTGAGCTTGGGACATGTCTTGGTCCCCGTCCTATTCTATGACTAGAGGCATTCTTGGACATCTTGTAGACTCTTGTATGGTTATATGTTGTGTTGTATTCGAAGTCTATGGTTATGGTTATGTATTGGATATAATTATTATATGTTATGTAAATCCATGTTAATCCCTACCTCTATGGCATATCTCCATAGAGTGAATTCTACTTCACATCCCTTAGAATGATGTGTTTACTATTCCATATGCACTTCTGAAGTGATGATGTGTGAATGGATGGTATGAGGCTTGTTTGGGGACTCTGGGTTCCCATTCGCCATGTCACTCCTAGACCCTAGGCCCGGGTCATAGCAATTATGGTCCTTTCGGTGCTAGGCCACAATTTCAATGAATATTTAAATCATACTTATAGCCGTAATATGCAAAGCATCATAAAATCATAATATTTTCATAGAGTAGCTCATCAAAACCAAAGCTTCACAATGTCAAATAGTGCTTCATAACTTTTCACAATATTCTCATATTTCATAACATGCATAATAAGCCTTCAAATTAATACGATTCATAACTCACATATTTTTCCATAAGGCTCTTAATATCATAGATGCTTGGCATACATCATTAATCAAATCATGGTGGGTACATATAAATTGGTTTAAAATCATGCAATTCATGAGTAAATGACTTAAGAAGAGTAAAGTCGAACCACTTGAACATTATTCAAAATAACCCACCAAAAGCATAACAAGACTTAGCTAGGCTATCATCAACCCTCAAAAAGTTCATAAATTTCACATGGCTTTTCAATTCATAATCGTATACATAAGTAAAATGCCATAAATCTCTTCATAATATTATCATACAAAGGAGTTCATAAAAGCACCCATAAATATCCATAACATAAAATAGATGGGGAAGAGAAAAGGTTTAACTTATGGAGGGAAGGTTTTCACAATCAAACCCACATAACTAGTAATTAAAAAGAGGAAAATCTGATTTGGAGATGAAGAAACCAAAACCCTAGCTTGAAGTCTCCTTGGAGGACCTTGAAAAACTTAGGAGGAGTTCAGGACTTAGAGTATTGATGAATGAGTGGCAATAGCATAGATTAGGGTTGTAAAAGACTGATAAGAGGTCTTTTTGGAGGATTAAATGACGTAGTACAACATTAGGGTAATAAGAAATGTCAAATTTACCCCTATAAATTTCTGTCGGACAGGACCACAAAACCTCGTTTATGGGTCGTGGTCCAGTCTATGGGCCATAGGAGAGGGGGTTTCATCTAATAAGATATGGACCCTCAGAAACCCTCTCTGATTCTCAACCTACGATAGGGCTTACGACTCGTAAATCCATCTACGGGCTGTCTGATATCTTATATACTTAACTTTATAAATAAATATTATCACCAAGTCTAGCAAACATTCCACGAGCCCAAGATACAACCCATGGTGACACTTACAATCCATACGCCCTTTCATAGACCCAGTGGTACTTGAAAAATGTTTAGATTTTATTTCTTAGGCGCTTTTACACCCTCCAACATGTGGGGCTTTAGAAGAATCTCCCTCACATAGCCATAATATCATAGATTTTTGGTCATTGAGAATTCTTTTCAACAAAGAGAAGGCTATCATATCTATCCTAGAGATCCTTTTCCAGATTACGAAAGAAGGGGCTATGAGTATACTTGTTGGATTTTTTTAACTCTTTCAATTCTGGCTAAGGTTCTCTTCATTTGGTTGAAGATGTTCCCAAACACCTCTTTATTCCAGATAGTGACTTCCTCTTGAAAGAGCTTTATGGAGGACATGAGGTTATTGCTGGGAAAGAAGGAGCTATGGATGATGTCCTTGAAGGATGGGTGACTATACCACGTAGGCTCCATTCTAAAGAGTTTAGGGATATTAGAATGAGCCTAACATTAAGAGTAACTGGACGTGGGCAACTATCATATTTTGTTATGGGAAGGTGAGTGACTAAAGAGTTAGGGAATCTGTTAATCTAGAGGGTATTAGAAACTTACCTTTCCAATCTCTCAAAAGTAAGTTGGGTGCAGTTTCTGTACCTTTTATTGGTCCAAGTGTATTTTTGGCCTCTGAAGCCCAAGTCCACTAAACAACAATTTTGAAGACAGTTCCAAATGAGTTTTGACCTAGTCCTACTAATAACATTACCACCTAATTTCTCGTTACCATAGATTAATCCTAGTGTGAAAATCAGGACTAACATAAATAGCAGAGAAGCGCCAGCTATGAGTGTTGGGAATCATCTTGACAAGGGCACATGAATTCCTTGAAGACAGTTAAATATGTTGTCCAGCTTCAAGAGATCTTCTTTCCACATGATAATAATACCCACAACTAACCCATTAGAAAGTGATTGAATTTGAGCATCAAACTTTAAAGAGTCCATCAGGTGTTTATGCTTAGTCATTTTTGTTTCAAGGAGGACAAGCAGAGCTCGTTTGTAGGTCTTCACCAGAGCTTCATAGTTCCACCTAAAATTTATCATATTTCCTCCCTTGACATTCTATATGATGGAATTCATCATGGTTTGATTGTGGTGGGTCTTTTTGACCTCCTTCCCCTTCTCCGGTGTGGGTAGCTTCATTGGGTTTAGTGCTACTACCGCTGGAGAGTCATTCTTCTAGTTCCTGATATTTAATGTACATGTTATCAGTTGACTCATGCACTGAACCAAAATCACTGATGGAATGGCCTCCTCAAATTCCTTTATCAGTAACTTCTCCAATATGTAAGCTTCTGGAAACCATTTTTCTATAATTGTGACTAATTTCTCCATTTCCCTATTTCTTGCATTAGCAACTCTAAGGTTGACATTTCTAGTTCTTTTAGTGGGTTTCCTTCTATGGTTTCTTCTTGAAGTAGCATCATGTTGTTCACCACCATTGGAATGAACTAAAGACTTCATTTTTTTAGCATGACTCAGAAAAGTTTACCTCATCAGTGGACCTATCTCCGGTGAATTGGTTGTTTTAATGTTCCCTGCTAGTTGGGTCTGACGAATCAACTCTGCCCATATTTGCTTTCCCAAACCTTCTATGGCATGTTCTAGTCCCTCCATGATAATCTGGGCCAAGTAGGCTGGGTCTTGTACTAGTGTTGTGACTGGGCGGACTTCCACTGATGTATGGAAAGTCAATGGGTGATCTCGTAGTCCCATTTCCAGCTAAAAAGTGGGTTGGTGGGATGGTAGTAGTAGCGCAGAGGCAAGGATGAGAGGAGTGCTCTAGGGTGTTGGATTGGGAGCTTGGTTTTGCGACATGGTGCGGTTTGCCTGTGTTTGATGTATTGCTACCTTTAATAACGGTGCCTGTCCTTCTCTATGTTGAGGAATATTATTGTGATCTTTTGATGAGACTTTGATGGTCATGTCAACTACGTCAGAGTAATGACTATTTTTTCTAGTGTAGTAGATGCCTTGCATCAGAGAATATGGTGAGGGATTATTATTATTTTCGACTTCATTATTAGAATTGTGAGTACATGACATGAGGCCAAGTGGATCTCTCGGAGTTAATTTAGATGAGGTAAGATTTTTGTCAAATCTATTTCAAATGACATTTGTATCATGCATGGTGGTTGGTTAGTTGGTAGGTGGTGTGGGAGTGTTCAAACCATGCATCACCAAAATCAGTGGTATTGGTGCTTGTACTGATGTTGGTTGTCATGTTTTGGTTAACTTGATGAGGTTCCATTCTTGCCTATATTCGCCACTCTTTTTCCATTGTGTTGTTCTAGGCTTTGGGTTTATTGGGCGCATAATTTGACTTGTTGTGTTTCTACCTTTAGCCCATTATGATGGGAATAAGTGGGCTTTGTGTATACACCTCTTGCCTTGGACCCATTTTTTGTGGAATTGGACAACTTCCCATGGGTCAGTTTCATCTAGATAGGGCTTGACAGTGTCTTGGTGTTGGGTGTCTTCACTTTCAAGTTGTCCCTTCGTCAGGCAATGGACTGAGATGTGCACAAGATCCCTTCCCTTTCATAGATGATCTTCTGGCAATGAGTTCCTATTATGACATTACTTTTTACTGATATTTCAATAGGTACTTGCACACAAGTACGGGTGTACCTGCCTCTAAAAGGTGGCAGAGGTGCAAACATCAATATTTAGAAGAGTACCTAATTTTTGTCCAACCTTTTCTAAGATTGGTTGGAAATGGAACTCTTTGGGTAGGTGTTGTAGCCTTGGGGAACAAAGTTTGACTCCTATTTGCGTATTGAAACAAATTGTAACAACTCCAAAAAGTGTCCAAAACATGCCTCAGAATGCCTGGAATTTTAATTTTTACATTTCTCAAAATTCATTTGTTATTTCAAAAATTCGACTTCCAATTCTTATTCAGGGAGTCCAAATTAGAGGGAAAAGGGTCTAACCCCGATTTAAGAGCAAAAATTTAGCAATTACAAAATTTCAAGAACGTGATTTCCAAAGAGAAATCCGCGTCGCTTTTGCGACGTTCCTCTGTACAAAATGTGCACTATTTTTTTTACGTTTGTCCAAAATATTCTAAGTGTTGGTCCAAGGGTTCCCATGCGTGTTTTTACCTGTACTGATAGCATCATACAGAGCTCTACTCCTTTGAAGGACAAGGATGAAAAGGATGAAGCTTTAGAAGATCAAAGGAGGCCCATAACAAGATCTCAAACCAAGGAGCTCAATGGGATTCAATTGCAGATCCAAAGGTGTCTTGTTGGGGAAGAAAACCTAAAGCCCAAGAAGGATGAATTGTTCAAATGGTGTAATTGTTTGGTGGCCCAAATTCAAGTCCAAGATGAAGAATTTTAGGGTTAAATTTTGTGCAAGTAAGGCCAAGATGAGTCCAAGAATCAGCCACAACAAAGGTTGCTCAAGTTTGCAGAGAAGACTAGTCTAACTTTCCAAATTTGTCAAGATTTTTTCTTAGTTGGGGTTACCTTATTCCTTATTTATACATAGGTTATTAATGTTTTCCTTGTTCTATTTAAGGTATCCTAGTACCATTTAATGCTTTCCTAGAACTACTAGGTTTATTCCTAATTAAGGTAACTTTATTTCCTTTCTAGAGTAGGATTTACCTTGTAATTTTTTTTCTAGGTTTTGGATACTCCTTGGGCCTAACCTAAGGAGTATTGGACATCCAAGTACCCTATAATATATATAGGAGTCTTTTTTCTTTCATTAAAGTCAATTAGATTGATATTAATAATATTTGAGAGAGTTCTATTGAAACTTTGTGACTTGTTCTTTGAGAATTTATCTTTAAACCTTTACTAGTTCATAGTTTAAGGTATAAAGTACTTTCTTCCTGTGATATCTTTGATTTCTTTTTGGTACTCTTTAGAAGGTGATTAGTTCACATGATAATTATTGTCTTTAGTTACTCATAAAGCGGTCAAGATCCGAATCTAACTTTTTGATTCGTTTTCTCAAGTAAAGGCATTAGATTGCTTTCATAAATTTTTACATTGTTACTTGGATCTTGTCAAGGCATTAGAATATCAATTTCTTGGAAATTCTTGGATCTTTCTTTTGAATTTCCCATATCTTTAATTACTTTTTATCTTTCTTTCTTTGTTGTTGCTTCCGCGTTCTAGTATTCACTCCATCTTAGTATTATTTCTAACCTCGATCCTATCAAGTGGTATCAGAGCGATTCTATTAAGATTTCGTTCTTGGTAAGAGCGATTCTATTAAATATAAAGAGCAAAAAAAAGTAAAAGAAAAAAGTAAAAAAAAAAAGCATAACAAAAAAAAGTTAAAAAAAGAGATAACTTGCTCTCCAAGAAATCTATTTACTTAGCCTCAAAATCATACATTAATGTTTCCAAACAAAAAGGAATTAAGAAAAGGAGATTCTAAATCTTTGAGGACACGGGAAATATTTTTCTTATTCTTATATAATTATTCTAAGTAAGTTCCATTTTATTTGTGTTTTGTTTCAACTAAATCCTTCTTATTCTAGGGCTAGTTCTTTACTTTCTTTTGTACCCCAAAAATCTATACTTTATTACTAAGAACTTGATACTTGTTTGGGTTTAATTATAAATCTACAAAGTACTCTTGTTCAAAGGTTTTTTCAAGGGAAAAAGGCAAGTGTGGGTGAGTCTAAAAGAGGGTAAAAGCCATATTAAGTTTGTGATTGATATTTTCCTTTAAGATGTCGAATTCAGGTGGTGATGAAGAAAGGGCTCATTTAGAAATTGAGATCAAAGAAAGGAATGATTTCACCCTTCAAGCTATGCACCAACACTTCGAGAGATGGAACCTTCAATTTCAAGAGATGAGAAATATGATTACCAAGCAAAATGAGACCATAGCTGCAATTAAGAGGGAGAATAATGTTGTACCACCCAATAATGTTAGACCTTAAGTTAGAAGAAATGTGCCCCATGTCCCTTTTCTAAATCTTGAATATGATAATGATGATTTTGATGGTGAACTTAATCTTGAAAGAAGAGATAGGAGGGGACAAAGAGGTAGAGTAGAAGATGATAATAGAAGTAGTACAAAAATGAAGATTCCGTCTTTCTAGGGGACAAAGGACCCAAACTTGTACCTTGATTGGGAGAGACAAGTTGAAGCCATCTTTGATTGTCATAACTACTCTGACGGTAAGAAAGTTAAACTTGCTATTATTGAGTTTTCTGATTATGCTGCTTCTTGGTGGATAAAGCTTGCTAGGGACAGAGTGCAAGATGATCTACCACCTATTGCTACCTGGACAGATATGAAGAGGGTGATGAGGAAGAGGTTTTGTACCATTATATTTTCAAAGAGAGCTGCAATCTCACCTTCAACACTTGAAGCGAGGTTCCATGTCAGTGGATGAGTACTTCAAAAGCATGGATATGGCTATGATCCAAGCTAATTACATGGAGGAAGAAGAAGCTACAATGGATAGATTTTGAAATGGTTTAAATTTT
>JAOTQR010124768.1:0-23203 GCA_025774065.1 Solanum ossicruentum
ACGAAATCCAAGCACATTCAAGAATTGATGCAAATTTTGACCAAACCATAATATGATTCATTTAAATAGCATTAGTAAACATAAAATGTGGGGTGTTACAGCCCCAAAAAGTTGTTCCTAAGATGATCATATTCATACAACACCAATTGCTCAATACTCCAGCTCTATGCTTCCATGGGGACTTCAATTAGAAGATTATCAGTCCTCTCCACTACTTCATTACTCTTACTCGAACCCCTACCACAAGATCTTTAATAATCTATCACCACTACTCGTTTAATAACAACCATGCATTCAAGCCTATCACTCTGATAACTTTACTACCTCTAAGAATTTCCAAGTCTACTTAGCACTTCTACTAGCACCATTCTAAGAGTTCTTACTTAAATACACACCATCATGCTATTATCTAGGGACACAATAATTTACTCTTACCTATCCATTGCACCAATATCATAATAGGGATACATTCACTCCTCCTCATCTACCCTCGCTCTCATTCTATTATCTCCCCCTTTGGCAAAACCACATCTACTACCTCTCTGCATAAAATAAGAAAGATCACATATCTAAAGCTTGATACTCTAATTCCTATCATCAATGATGGCATAATAAGCCTAAGGCCAGTTCGTGCATAAGACGACATCGGAATCATTCACATTCAGCCTTAATAGATCTATTATGGTACCTATATGGTGGACGGAAAGGGTGCAATCACTGCCGGCTTACTCAATTAGGATAAGCTCATTAATAAGGAGAGGGTCAAAGTGGATACACACCTGAATCAAACAAATCATAGTTATAGTAGAGACTCAAAAATACCAGGGACATCATCTGGTGGTGTTGGTATAGATGATTAGGCTTTGTAGGACCACAATGGACATCCCCTCTGTAGGTGACCCATTTGGCCACACTTGTAACATCCGGTACTCCCTCCGTGATATTCTCCCAAGTGAAATGTGCCACATGTTTTACAAGATGTCTTACCTTGGGAAACTCGGCCCGCACTTGCTTGTCACTGAGATCGCTGAGCTCTAAAATTATAAGACCCCTGTCCATTCCTAGGTGCGTGTGCACTAGCAGATGAAGGCCTCATTTGAAGGTGGCTCCCGTTCCGATTCTCTCTCTTACCAACCTCGTAGCTGGTTGTATTTACTTTCTTACTTCTAAACTCCTCTCTATCATGTTGCCTCTCCTCATCATCTTGTTGCACATAAGTCCACAACCTCCCAATGTCCATGTCACTCACCAGCATAGCTCCTCTCCCATCTTTCCTAGACCCTCTGTTCAGCCCATCAACATACATCCCCATTCTCCCCCTCATATCAGTAACCTGTAATAACCCTCCAGATCATTTATATGGTTTTACTTTTCTTTTGTTGATATGAGCATATATATAGTGACCTTGGGTCTGTTAGGGTGATCATTGGTCAGCTTATTCGGGAGTTATGTGGATTTTTGAGTTAACTGGGAAGTTATATCCATAAAATGAGTTTTTGAGTAAAGTCCTAATAAACTACCTCAAAATGGAATTCTGACGATTCCAATAGCTTTAAAATGATTGAATTAGGCTAGGATCATATTCGGTGCAATTATTTTGAGCATTGGAAATTTGGCTGTTGGAATCGATTAATTGTTGACCCAATCAATACTCTCGGGAATAGTGCTTCGGATGAAGATTTGTAGTGAAGTTAGCTTTGAAATGTCATTTTTAGTCTAGGTCGACCCTTCGTTTGATACCAAGGACTTCCAGAGGTGATTTGACCCCTAGGGACTTTTCATTAAAAGTTGCTCATAAAGTACTCTCACTTTATCGTAGGAAGATTTGTTGGAAATTTCAACAGCATCGTTGAGTCCAAAACGTCGAAATCCATAGGATTACATAATTTTTTTGCAAAAATTAGAGTTTGAAATAACAAGAAGAGATGGAAGGAAGAAAGGAAAAAAGAGAGGGACAAGTGGCACTTTTGGGGGGCAACCACATGGTATAATATGACGCTGCCACATGGCAGTGTGCTGTCAGCAGGGCACAATATATATATATATTTTTCCTTCTCATATTTGCATCGCGATTCCGAGCTCATTTTTCATCCAATTTGAATGATTCAAAAGGCTACATGACTTGGGTTTTCGCAAGAAACGTCATGGTGAAGTCAGATTCGAGATTTGACATGTATTTGAGGTAAACCTCTACTTTTTCTTCGTTGATTTGTCGAGAATAAGTGAAAAACTTTACATTACAATATCTCGGTCATTTCTTAACGAAATTAAGTGAAATATATGTCTAAAATATTCTACATTTCGAGTGGGATGCTGTGGTATACTGGGATCTCACTGATTTTGTCCAATTTTTGAGAATTTTGTCCAAGAAATTTTAGAAAAGAACTTTTTCTCGGTAAAGTTTTTAACTTCATTTTTGGGCCTTTTCTTGGTCTTCTGGGGTCCGTTTTGGGTCGAATTTGGGCTAGTGACCTCGGGTAGGATGTGTTCTGACTTGACATATACCTGTATGATGTGTATAGCACATTTCTACTGATATATGATGATCACGAGGTTGTGCATTGACTACATGTCGTACTACATCTTGACTATGGTATAGATATGACTCCACTGGGTTTGGGTATCCTGGATATTTATGATTTGCTGTAATAGTCTATATTTACTCTGTGCACTTTTGATTGATAATGTCATGGTATACTTGGGCTTTGTGAGATAGGATTCTACAATGACATGTGATATATATACTTTGGTGTATTGCTGACAGTTGTGGTGCCTTGGTTCATTTCATCTAATGTTGGGGTATCTTTTGTATCTGAGAGAGGTAGCGATTTCGATTATATGATTGGATTGAGACTGTGAGATACCAAGGTTGAGATTCTCATCGAATATGTTTACTCTGGGCACGATATGACTTTGGAGCTTCAAATTTAGATAGATTGGTTGAGTGAGTGATTAACTGATACCTCAAGTCCCAGATGACGTTGCCCATTACTTTTCGAGCACCAGCGGCCACACCTGAGTACCGAGTTCATGGTTTACCAATCCCATATTCCAAGTTTCGGTTGTCATTCCTGAGCGTCAAGTGATGGATACTGATTCTGTAGACTTAGCACGGTTTGAGGTTTTGGACGAGGACCCCGATTGATATTCTGTGGGGCTGGGCCCTGTGATCTATATTCTGGGCTAGTCCCCCTGATTGACATCCTGAAAGGAGACACTATTATTTATATTAGGGAGATTTTTTATCCCGTGGTGGATATGTCTTGTCGTTATATTGAGTGTCAGACCATCTGGCCCTAGCTGACTGCTCGACTGGAGGCCAGGTTAGAGGTCTATCGATTGGGCGCTATGTATCGGCATAGGGTTGAGGACCCGGTAGACTTGTGATTGTTGGCGAGAGGCTCGTGATTTCTTAACCGTGGATCCACTCACCTATTCATACCCTGATTGTGCGTGGGTGTATGTCCGGGGCTTATGGGGGCTAAGGGCACATTCAGGCTTAGATACTAGGGCCTTACACCCACGTACAACTAACTCTTATTCTGATGATATGGAGAGCCGGGCTTTGTGATGGTTATATGGGATTCTGTGATTTTATGTTGGTATTATTATTGTGCACGGGTGTACCTTCTATGCTTATGGGGTCCCAATTGGCATACAGGCATAGATACTAGGGCCTTGCACCCATGTACAATATTATGGCTAAGTTGGGGGCAGTTTTGGTATTGACCTATGCAGTCTTCGCCAGTCGGTATTGACGTTCAGTACTTGGGTTTGTTCAGGTTATCATTATTCTTCTCTTTAATTGGTTCAATTGTGGTTTGAGGGGTTCCTTGTCATTCTTATGCCTTGATTTGAGTTTTTTTTGCTACACTGTTGTAGTTCTATACATTTGGACTTTATTTATGTTCACTATTTCACTCGGTCAGCTGATGACGCCTATTAGGTGCCTTTTCTAGTACTCACCCCTACTTCTTCATCCCCCCATGGTACAAGTCCAGGTATGGGTGGTGATAGTTGATTTGGGGAACCTTGGGAGCACTCAGGAGACTTTTGGTGAGCACCGATAGCTTTGGCTTTTTCTCAGTCTCTTTCCTATTGATGGCCATCTTTTACATCCAGACATCAACCTTGTACATTAGAGTTTGGTATTTGTAGGTGCACTCCTGGTTTTGTATGTTATTATGATTATTGATATATATGTATATAATATAACCTTGCATCTATTATAACCGTGTACAGTTGATTTTCAGGTCCTGGGTAGGTTTCAGCATATATATTATTGTTGTATGGATTTGATTTGGACTAGATCTAGGACAGGTACCGTTAGGTTGGGAATTGGCTTGCCTGTGGGTGGGACCAGCAGGCGCCATCATGAACGAGACTAGGTCATGACAAGGCGGTATCAGAGCTTAAGATTCACTGGTCTCAACTGTACAGAGCTACTATCTAGTAGAGTCCTGTGGATGGATGTGGAGACGTCCATGGCTTATCTTTAGGTGGCTACAAGATGTTTAGGAACTTTCCTGTGTTATTAATTCTTATCGTGCATCTTGTCAATGGTTCTTCGATTTCTTAAAATTTTGCTCTATTCATCACTCCTTGTTGATGTCATGTAAAGGCCAGAATATCAGTAGGGGAAGTGATGCATAGTCAGTCCCAGATAGGGAGCAGCCCCTAGAGCCCGTGAGTAGAGGCTGGATGCCCTCGAGTTGTAACAACCGAATAAGGAAGCTTACCAGCAATGATAATGTAGAAAGGCCTCAGCGACAGGCTTGTGATTAATATCTTATTGGTGGTGGCTATGCATTCTGCTATAAGAGTTGTTGTTAGGGATGCTGTTTTGTGATACGCATGTTTCTGCGTCAGCGACTGGTTAAAGGTTATATGGGATGTGAGCACTCATAATAGAGATATTGAAGGCAAGATAAGTTAAGATTGAGGTAAGGCTAAGTATTGGTGTGTTTCAGATATATGTATTTGATTATCTACCTACTAGTTTGCCATGTTTGGTACTCTGATGTTTATGAGTATGTTTACCTAGTGGGATCTAAGCAGTTGTCGCCTATGTTGCAGTTATACCCTATTAGTAGCTAAATGTAAGCCAAACCTTGTGATTTATACATGTGAAAGTTTTGATGCTTACCTATAGAAGTAGGTAGTCTGATACTGGTGTACACTATATTTGAGAAGTCGACTTTTGGTCATACCCTTGGTTACACCTTGTGCCTCTATGACCATGATTTTCTATGGTAATTTTGTTGATATATAGTTCATCTAATTCTATGGTCATTGGATTGTGAGATGGATGTCATGCCTAGAGGCTTAGTTTGGCTTTCTATTGTTATATTGGATATTGTTGTGTTATCAACTGAGCTGCCAGCCACTTCACCCTGGGGACTTGTTATGATTGTTAGTCGACTGAAGTTGTGTTGTTCGGATTCCTAGCTAGGCTTGCCAGTGGAAATGTTGATCGTCAGATTCCCTGGTACTTGGGTTATGGTTATATAGTGTTAGGTGTGTTGCTATACCTATCCCTTGTTGAGTATGAGTTTCGAGCTTCTTTTATCCCGGCAGGTATTGAGGTAGTGGAAGGCCCTTTTTATTTGTGGGGAATTAGGTATGATGATTCTTCAAGGTTGTGATACGTAGGTCGAATGATATTTTCGGATGGCCTTGATTTTGATATTGCCTTAGGGGCAGATTGACTTGTTTTTATATTGACTTGTTTCTATTATGCAGTTATTGATGTTACACTCCAGTTGGCTAGTTTAGTTCCATAAAGCCGGGCTCGTATGGTGTAGACTTGTTACAGGATACCTTAGCCAAGGTTTGGAGTGTGCGAGATGGATTGAGGGCAGCTTTGAGTCAATACACAGGGTTATACCGATCATGGACATTGATTGCGTAGTTTGAGATTTGGGATAAAGCGGTTCTGAGGATGTCACCCCTGAGAGAAGTCATATGGGTTGGAAGGTGAGTTGAGCGTGGGTTCGATATGTCAACCCTATTGATCTTTCGAAATGGGTTAGACCGGTTGCATCTAAGTTAGCCCTACCTTAAGCTTGTCCTGCTATACATCTTGTTCTCTGCGTATCAATGGTATGCCTAGGTATTGTAGATGAGTTAAATGTACTGGAGAATGTTTTTGTTGAGCTAAGTGATGGTCTAATATTGTTAAGGGAGGTTATGGTGGTGGAAATTCTTGGGGGTTGTACCCAGATCTTTTGTGACCATTACGAGTGGTTGGTGGTGCATGTCAGATTGATTTCTATGTTGTATAGTATGGATTAGGTGACTCATAAACACCGATAGATATTGTTGCGTTCCTTTCCACGGGTTAATTGTTAGATGCTAAAGAGTGGGGGTTTGGTAATAACTACTGAGGACCGAGTCTAAGAAGTGAAATACGGATGTCCGAGTATGAAGGATGTATAGAGAGCCTTTTGAGTGGGTAATCTACTGGGTATTCGTTGCATTGGTAAGTGTTTGGTGGCGATGCTGAGTGGATTAGACAGCAAGGAAAGGGGGTTTTGGCCCTGCGTGTAAATGAGAGCAGATTAGCTATTGTCTGCAGTTATTTGGTTAGCATGTGGCACATTTGTGTTAAGTGTGAGAATCACTTATATAAAGAAGCCAAAAATAAAGTAAAAGTCATATATGTAAACCGCGAGTACAGTTATGAACAACCATGATTATCCAAACATCTGGTTATATCATAAGGACAGGTATGTCTAGCTGATTGATCCTTGTAACTTGTCAGCTGATTAAGTGGATGTGATAGATAGTGGATTCTTGAAACTTCCTAGTGGAATTGCAGCACCGGCTCGTTGTTATATACAAATGGGTGGTGTGATTTTGCATAGCGAGGGTGGTATTGAATTATTGTAGAATATGGAACATGTTTGTGACTTATATACTCGTGTTGTGGATTGGAGCCTACAGCTATGCCTATGTTCATACTTTTGCGGATGAAAGTCTTGTTAGTGGGGGATGTTGTAATGACCCTCTGGGTTATTTATATGATATTGTTTTATTATGTTGATATGAGCATGTGTATAGTGACCTTGGGTCTATTGGGGTGATTATTGGTCAACTTATTCGGGAGTTATGTGGATTTTTGAGTTAACCGGGAAGTTATGTTCGTACAATGAGTTTTTGAGTAAAGTCCTAGTAAACAACCTCGAGATGGAATTTTGATGATTCCATTAGCTTAAGAATGGTCGAATTAGGTTGGAAGCATGTCCGATATAATTATATCATGGATTGCAAATTTGACCATTGGAACCGGTTAATAGTTGACCCAGTCAATGCTCTCAAGAACCATTCTTTGGATAAGAGATTTTGTAGCTCAGTTAGCTCCAAAATGTCGATTTTTTTCTAGGTCGACACTCCATTTGATACTAGGGACTTTCAGAGGTGATTTGACCCCATGGGCTTTCCATTAAAAGTTACGTATAAAGAAGTGGGACCCTCACTTTATTATAGGAAGCTCTGTTGGAAATTCCAATTGCTTCTTCGGGTCCGGAACATCGAAATCCATAGGGTTAAATAGTTCATATGCAAAAATCGGAGTCCGAACAAGCCCAAAGTGATGAAAAAGAAATGGAAGGAAGAATGGAAAGAGAGAGGGACAAGTAGCACTTTGGGGGGTGCCACATGGCGTCATATAATGCTGCCATATAGCAGTGTGCTGCCTGCAGGGCACAACACACACACACACACACACACACACACACACACACACATATATATCTTCTCAACTTTGCACCATGATTTTGAGCTCATTTTTCATCTGATTTGAATGATTCAAAAGGCTATGTGACTTGGTTTTTCGCAAGGAATCTTGTGTGAAGCTGGATTTGGGATTTGACACATATTTCAAGGTAAACCTCTGCTTTTTCTTTATTGATATATCGGGAAAGAGTGAAAACTTTACATTGCAAAATCTCGATCATTTCCTAACGGAATTAAGTGAAATTTGTGTCTAAATTATTCAATGTTCCAAGAGGGACACTGCGGTATGCTGGGGGTTCACTTATTTTGTCTGATTTATAGAATTTTTTCTAAAAGAATTTAGAAAAGAATATTTTTCTTGGTACAGTTTTTAACTTCATTTTTCTACCTTTTCTTGGTCTTTTGGGGTCCATTTTTGGCCGAATTTTTGGCTATGGATTCAGGGTGATGTGGAGATTATTTTAAGTGGATTGATTTGGTATTTTGAGCGTGGACCTTGATTTTTCTCATTTTAGTCTTAATTGATGTAATTTCTCTCGTTTCTTGAGATTTTATATCCAAATCAGTCGTAATGATCTTGTGACTTATGTTTGAACAGATGAGCAATATCAAGAAGCGATTCAGAGGGGAAAAGCTTGGTTGGAATGACTCAGACCAAGAAACATTGGATGCCAGTTAGGCTAGGCTTTCTCTAAACAAGACTAAGCTAAAATGTTTGCATATTTCAGTTGGAATATGCAGGAGAATACTGTTTATGGATTAAGTTGTGGAGTATATGTTGTATATAGCTAGATATGATATGTGTGTTGTGCGTATATAATGTTATGGGGCGGTAGTTGTTTGTATTGAGGGTTGTGTCAGTTGTAGTTGCTATATCACCTGCATTCTTTCATTATAAAGGGCCTAAAAGGAGTTAGTTGGAGTTGTGAACATATCACAGGTATGTAGACTGAGCTTGACTCTTGCTTGTATACGTGCGTGGTCTAAGGCTACCGGAATATATTAGTTATTGAGGTTTACCTATGAATACATGGTACCTTGTGCGTTGATTCTAGTATGTATAACTGGTTGGTATGTATATGCATGATGTGGTTGCAGCAATCTATATCTTTATTGAGTACTTTTGGTAGAATTGCCTGATTAAACATGATTCTATGTTGCCCTATGGTTTATATGGTCCTTTATACTGTTGTTATCTATTATGTCCTTGTGCCATTGGTTAGTGACTAGAGATACACCATGTTCTGTGGATGGTTATAGTTGTACCTCCAAAGGAGCCTTGTGAACTATAATACGAGATGCATTGTCACTAAGCCACTGCGGTTTAGAGATGGAAGTGTGACCCTATTAGGGAGGTGTAGGTTATGTTTTATGAGCTTCTTGGGCCACCTATGAGAAGACACAAGATGTGTGGGTTAGTATTGGGGACAAGCACCCTATTTAGAGAAGGGCACATTATCAGTGGGCCAACACATGGTTGCCTTGGGCAATAATCCTTGATAGCAGCTGGGCTGCAATATGATTCTGCGTGGGTGACATCATTCTGATTATCTAGACTCTTGGCCCTTAGCTTAGGTTATACCAATGCTTCCCTATGAGTTCTTTACATAGAAAAAGGGCCTGGTATGGACCGAAATTGGGCTAGTGACCTAGCGCAGGATGTGTTCTAACTTGACATGTACCTGTGTGATGTGTATAGCATATTGCTACTGAGATATGATGACCAGGAGACAGTACATTGACTATATATCGTACTATATCTTGACTCTGGTATAGATATGACTCGACTAGATTTGGGTATCTCGGATATTTATGATTTGTCATAATGGTCTATGTTTACTCTAGGTACTTTTGATTGATGAGGTTATGGTATACTCGTCCTTGAAGAGGCTGGATTCTATAATGACCTGTGATATATATACTTTGGTGTATTGCTGACAGTTCTGGTGCCTTAGTTCATTTCATCTGATATTGGGGCATCTGTTATATCTGAGAGAGGTGGTGATTACGATTATGTAGGTTAGATTCAGACTATAGGATACCAAGGTTGAGAGTGCCATCGCCTACATTCACTATGAGCACTATATGACTTTGGAGCTTCGGAACCAAATAGATTGGTTAAATGAGTGAGTTATTGATACCTTGAGTCCCAAATGATGTTCTCCATTGCTGTTTGAGCACGACAGCCATACCCGAGTATCTGAGTTCACTGGTTACACGCCCCGTATTTTGAGTTTTAGTGGTCATGCCTGAGCATCGGATGATGGATACTGATTCTGCAGATCGAGCGCCAGCTGAGGTTTGGGTCTAGGACCCTGATTGATATTTGGTGGGGCTGGTCCCTGTGATTGACATCCTGAGATGAGACATTATTATTTATGTTAGAGGGATTCTTTGTCCCACTGGAGATACGTCTCGTCATTATATTGAGTGTCAGACTATCTGGCCCTGGCCTACTACTCGACCAGAGGCTAGTTCAGAGGACTATGGATCGGGTGCCACATGCCGGTAAAAGGTTGAGGACCCAGTTGATTTATGATTGTTGGGGCGATGCCTATGATTAATTACTTGTGGATCCACTCACCTATTAATGCCCTGATTGTACGTAGGTGTACCTCCGAGGCTTAAGGGGGCTCAGAGGGCATTCAGACTTAGATATTTGGGCCTTACACCCACGTATAATCGACCTTTATTCTGATGATATGGAGAGTTGGAATCTATGATGGTTCTATGTGATTCTATGATGGTTCTATGGGATTCCGTGATTTTATGTCGGCATTATTATTGTGCACGGGTGTACCAACTGGGCTAATGGGAGTGCAGTTAGAGTATAGGCATATATATTAGGGCCTTGCACCCGTGTACAACACTATGCCTCAGTTGGGGGCAGTTGTGGTATTGACCTACACAATCTTCGTCAATTGATATAAATGTTCAGTACTTAGGTTTGTTCAGGTCATCATTGTTCTTTGCTTTGATTGGTTCAGTTGTGGTTTGAGGGTTCCCAGACATGCCCATGCCTTGATCTGAGTTTGTTTTGGTACACTGCTACAGTTATATACATTTGGACTTTATTTATGTCCACCATTTCACTCGATCGGCCGATGATGCTTATCGGGTGCCTTTTCTGGTGCTCACCCATACTTCTGCATCCCCCCATGGTGCAGGTCCAGGTATGGGTCGTGATAGTCGATTTAGGGAACCTCGAGAGCGCTCAAGAGACTTTTGATGAGCACTGATAGCTCTGGCTTTTTCACAGTCTCCTTCCTATTAATGGTCATCTTTAGCATCTAGACATCAGCCTTGTACATTAGATTTTGATATATATGATATGTCCTTATGTCTATTATAGCCCTGTAAAGTTGACATCCAGGTCCTAGGTAGGTTTCAGCGTATATATTATTATTGTATCGATTTGGTTTGGACTAGAGAGATAGGGTAGGTACCCTTGGGTTGGGATTGGCTTGCCTATAGGTGGGACCAGCCAGCACCATCTTGACCGGGATTAGGTCGTGACACAACCATATTTGGAGCATGGCGAGATATCTAGGTGAACTTAAGTCTATACTCTTGCACAGTCATGGAGCCCTGTTTCAGATTCAGGAACTCTCTTACCTTGGCCTATCTCTGTTTTCTTGGAAAGAAGCACCCCAAGAAAGCTTCCTTGAACACTGTCTATGCCAAAAATTAGGCTTCCTCTCTTCTATCCTTCTTCCATTGGTTGAACCATAGTTTGTCCACGCCCTTGAGCTGGTAACCAGCTAGTTCAACTCTATCAGCATCAGCCACATGCATCACCTGGAACACCTTCAGAAGCTCATCAATATAGTTCTCTGGGTCATCATTAAGTGTGGACCCTATGAACTCAGGGGGGTTCATCCTCAAGAACTCATGGACCCTAGATATAGTTGGAGCATCCTGTCTACCCACTCTTTCTCCAGTAGAAGGTGTTGTTACAACTTGGGCTAAAGTCTGGATAGCCTGACGAAGCTCAACATTCGAACTTCAGCTTGTGGGGGTTGCTTAGCAGGGATAGCTAGGTCTATGGGTTTGTCATGATCCTAGGGCTCAGGTTGGTTAGCATTCTGTCTAGCATGACACCTCTTCCTCTAACAGCTCTTCTTGGAGGTATGATCACAACTTTGCAATACGTAGAGCACAAATTAGAAGAGAGTTTTCATAGAGTTTAACTTTATCGCACGAATTGGAATAAGAAAGAAGTGTAACAATTCCTAATGACCTATAGCCTCTTGCTTATAAAATGTGGTCAATAACACACCCATAAATAAGACTCTACTAGACACGGGTTTCATAGTCTCCCTAGGACTCTTGAACTCTATGCTCTGATACAAAGTGTGTCATGCCCCGAGAGGGTACCCTAGACGTGATGGCACCTAGAGATTATTGCTAGTCCCCAAGCGAACCACTCGGCCTCATCACATCCATTCAATCAAGAAATTGTGTAGAATCAGCGGAAGTCTAGAGATAGTAATGGGCAATCTAGTCTCAAAATAATATCAAATAAAATTAAAGGCTGGTAGAAAGAAACTAGCTCAATAAGTCTCAACATCAATACTCCAACTCTAGTCTATGAAGCCTTTATCACTATCATATAACGCTAGTGACAGACTCATGGCTACCTCAAAAGAAAATAATGCTAACTCAAAGTCTAACTCTAATAGCAAGATGAAAATAAATGCAATGACCCTACGAAGTAAAGGAGGCTCACTAACATATCTGAAATGCTCAGACCCTCAATGGTGTGCCTGTTGACGGTCTCTAGTACTTGCCTCTATATTATAAAATGATGCAGTCCAAAAGGGATATCAGTATGTAGAATGTACTGGTATGTAAAATAGCTAATGAAACAGAAACAGGCAGAATAATATAGAAACAACATCAACTCAAAATAATACTCAATCAGAATGTCAAAGTCTATCTAAAGCATGAATAAAGTGTAGACAAGTGACCTATCAACCAATCAAACCTGAACTCAACTCAACTCAACTCAGAGTACTCAAGATGGGAAATTCTGGGAGTTTCTCTTATCTGACAATAATCACTTATGATCTAGTAATTGCACAACAGTCCCAATGATGTTGCCATAGTCATTCCATACTTGTCAGGTAAGGAATGCCTAGAATCTACTAAGGATCCAAATAATAAACATATTAAGTCCTATTGTTTTAGGACAATAAGGTAAGGACCTGTCCAAATTTAACGGAACTTAATCCATAGGATGAGAACTTGTCTGACTCTACAGAACTTATCCCTCAAGGTGAGAACTTGTCTGACTCTAATGGAACATAGCCCTCAAGATAGAAATGTGTCCGACTCTAACGAAACTTAGCCTACTCCTATGCTTGGCAACCTAGATAATGAGTGCGAGTTGAACTTGCTCTTACTTTTACTCATTTCGGTGCTTGATACTCCTCCTAAGACTCAATGCTCATAAGACTCCTCATATCAACTTAATTATCTCAAATTAGCCTCGTAAAGACGCTCATTATCTCATTAACTCAAACTCTAAGTCCTCTATTGTTTTCAGGGACTTTAACCCATTTAATTAACTCCATTTCTCATTTAAAAACTGAAAGACTCAGATCATCATTTAGAAGAAGTCGTTTAGACAGAACTCAATTATGAAAATTTTAGGATCATCAAGCTCAATTAACTTAACCTCGTACTCGCATCAAGACTTCATTCAACATACTCACCAAGGCTCTAGACTTTATCCTTAGATTCATTAATGCATGCTTTCATAAATCAACATATAGAGTTAGAATAATATCTCATGAAAAATATTCTATTCAAGAAACAAGTTCATGATACTCATCAACATATGAAAGTACATATAATAGACATAATTTCCAAGAAATAGTTCAAGAAACATGTATGGGGAATCATGAACTCTCAACTCCTCTATTACCATCTATGGGACACACGAGAGAGTAATCTCATGCTTTAATTTATCTTACATACTTGAGGTGAAGCTTTTGGGCAATCGATCCTCGGGGACTCTCTTCGAACTCCTCAATTTTACGCTTCTTTTCTCTTCTCTTTAGCCCTAGTCTTTTTCAAGGTCTTAGAATGGGGTTTAAAACCTTTTTTATGCTTAAAATGACCCATTGTGATCATGGTTTAAGTCCAGGAGGGGTTTGGAAAGCTGTAGAATGCCCCTTACAGAATTCAAAAAAGGTTTGTCTCAAGGCATGGGGTCTGCAACGCAGACAGTGTCAAATTTGGGTATTTTCGTGAAAATTCTCTGAACAAGGTTTCTAATCCCGTAGAAAATTTTTGGATCAAAACTAAGTGTTGGTCTGCGGCAGGTGCGAATCACAAACCTGTCGCGCACCCTTACTAGAAATCATTTCCGCATCAAGAAATTATCTTTTGATCCGATTGCTCTAAAAATCCACCGAGATCACTTTCCAATCAATTTTTCATGTTGATCACATATCCAGCCTCGAATTTGCCATTAGAGCATAGGAAGACGCATTATGTGCACATCTCTCCTCTAGGGGTATTTTGATAATTTTACCGGGAGTTACAATGCAACTATTCAGAAATATTTTGAATAGTTGTGTCACTTCTCTTTTAATATTAAATATAAATTAAATATATAACAAATATATATTAATTATTGAAATTAATTTGGTTGATCCACATGGGTGACCCAAATTTGATATAATTCCTTCGGCCAGCCTTGGGATTGTCAAAATGGCGGTTTTTCATGATTGCAATTTCTCTATTTCTTGAACAAGAATGAATTTTTGGTCAAGGCGACCAAAGAAGTTCAATTTGTATTCAAAATCAAAGGTATTGTCAATTTACTTTTGGTCTATTCCTGAAACGACCCCAAAAATGTATAGAATATGTCTCGAAAGTGCGAGCAATCATAATTTCCATATATCTCAAAATCCGTGTGCGATATCGAAAATCCAAATTCATATTCTTGCTCAAGGGGTCAAATTGATGAGAAAATGGGACTAACCTCGATTTTAGAGCAAAAGGAATCGCAATTTCAATTTCTCAAAAATTGATTTTCGAATAGGTTTTCGAGCCCCTGGTGCGACACGCTAAGGGCGTGCCTCAGTGTATATTTTTTCCAGTTTTTCTATATCGGTCCAAGGCTTTAGGTCTTCGTCCTAAGTGTTTGCATGTGTGAAAATGTCTATACTTAGTCTTATTTCACCCTCATATTATTCAAGACATTCCAAAATACACTCCCAAACACTTAGACAATATTTTATCTCCTAAATTCAAGCCTCAAAACTCATCCGGATTCTAAGGTTAACAATCAAGCTTCAAGTCTTCATCTCGAATCTTCATCAAGCTATTCTCCCAAGCTAAGGTATATGGGTTTTTTCATGGGGTCTTTTCACCCAAGATGCCCAAGCTTCTTTTTTCTTAAATTTGCATGAATTAAAGTTGATTTACTCATGAGTCTTACTTATTATGAAATTCACTACACACTATGTTGGGGCATATAAAATTGTGATTGCCTTACTAAGTTTTGAGCTATGAATCTAAGATCTATGGTGGGATTTGATGAAGGATTTTGATATATATTGCTTGAGGGTGTTACCAAGTTTTGATTTATGTTTTTACATGGGATTTCCTTGCATGATTTCATACCTAAGTTGCATGGTTCTATACTAGTACTACACACCCGTCAAGTGTTTGATAAAATGTCCGGTTATGGTTATTTTGAGGAATTGAAGGCCCAATGCATGTCTTATGAGTTAAATGACTATATGATGATAAAATGAACATATGTATATGGTTTTCTCTTACATAGTGTTGGAATGTGACCATGCCCTACTCGGGGGTTGCATGCTAGGTAACTGTGTCGAGGGGTTTGTACCTTGTAACAATGTCGGGGGGTTTGTACCTCGGTCACCAAGGGTGGTAGGGTCGATGACCCACCAACCATGTCGAGGGGTTTGTACCTTGATAACCATGTCGGGGGGATTATACCTTGGTCACCAAGGATGGTAGGGTACGATGATCCACCAACCAATTGATGGGGTTGGTACCTCAATCACCAAGGGTGGTAAGGTGCGACGATCCACCAATATTATAGTGGTTCTTCTTACACATGTATTCTGTTCTATACAAGCATGATTTACTATATAGCATCTCACATGCATGCCACATTGTTGCTGTTACTCAGTGCCTAAGCTTATGCAATTTGATTATGTTCTTATCTCTTGTTGCATTGCAATGTACATACTTAGTACATTCAAATGTACTAACGCATACTCTATACCTACATTATGTCACTATGTAGGAACCGGAGCATCGCTTGATCATCCTCCTCCACGTGGCTAGTACAACATCTCTCAAGTTCTTTGGTGAGTCCTTCATTCTTGGGACGATGCTTATGATCTCCTACTATGTTCTAAGCTATGTTTTAAGACTATCTTTCTTTTGTATATATGTTGACTATGAGGGTGAGCCCGGTAGCTTGTCTTGGCCCCCGCTAAGTATCTAAGTTTTAGAGGTGTTATTGGACATGTTTGTAAAATGGTTGAGCTTTGACTCTCTCTCTCTCTCTCTCTCTCTTAACTCTTGTTGTTTATGATATGACAATTGTCCCTTAGCCTCGTTTGTCCCTATCTATTATCTCTTGTTGTAGTATTGCGTTCTCGACCAAGAATGTGTGTATGATTTGCTAAGAGGCTTGTTTGGGGTTCCTTCGAGTTCCCCATTCACCGTGTTACGTCTAAGCCCTAGGCTTTGGTCATGAAAAACATGGTATCAGAGCACTAGGTTGTTTGATCCTCGTAGTCTAACGCACCGCGTCAATTAGAGTCTTATTCATGGTTGTGTTGTGCACCACATCTATGAGTAAGAGGCTATGAGGCATCTTAGGAAATGTTTTCCTTCTTCATGTTATAATTTATGCTATAGAGTTGAAGTAAGGTTATTTCCCCCTAACGATTGTTCTTTGCTATGCTAGATCATGCGTAACACAAGAGGAAGGAGAGCCCGTACACCCGATGACCAATCGGCTCATAGAGAGCTTCGGGATGCTCTCACTTATCTTGCATAAGTTGTGGCAAATCAAGCCAATCAAGGTTCCCAAGCCCCTCATGCTCCTACACTGGCTTCCCAGGTGAGAGACTCCATAAGGATGAATCCCCAAGAATTCCATGGGCCAAAGGTGGATGAGGACCCTCAAGTGTTCATTGATGAGGTCTACAAGGTTTTGGCTATTATAGGTGTTATATTAGAAGAAAAGGAGGAGTGGACGGCTTACCAACCCAAGGGGGTGGCACAAATATGATTTAATAAATGGAAGGAGGAGAAGGGAGTCAATAATGTGGTGCTTTAGGAGGAGTTCAAGGCGTCCTTTCTTGATTGGTTCTTCCCTCTTGAGCTTAAGGAAGCTAAATAGGTGGAGTTCGTGAACTTGAAAGAAGGATCTTTGAGTGTGAGGGAGTATTCCCTCAAGTTTACTCAACTCTCTAAATATGCTCCTCACTTGGTGCCCGACCCAAGGTCTAAGATGAACAAGTTTGTAATGGGTGTTTCTGACTTGGTGAGTGAGGAATGCCAATCCACCATATTGATTAGTGATATGGACTTATCCTATTTGATGACCTATCCTGAACAAATGAAAGAGGAGAAGTTGAGAAAAGAGGAGGAGCCATAAGGCCAAAAGGGCCCGTTTTGAGAAAAAGTTCCATAGCCGGAAGGGTGGTCGGTTCCATCAAGGTCAAGGGTCTTCTTATGCTTCTAATAGGGTGTTTACCAATGACTTCCCAAGGTTTTAGGGTTGTGACTTCTAATGATGTGTGTTCAAGGTGTGGTAAGGGTCATAAGGGCTCATGCTTGAGAGATACTAATGCATGTTATGGTTGTGAGGAATTGGGTCACAAAAAAGTTGATTGTCCTCGTGATTGCAACAAGGATAATGATGTTCCTCCTCAAGGTTATGGTGCCAATGCAGTTCCTTTGGGGAAAGGTGGTCGACAAGATAGTGTCCCAAGGCACAATCGGTTTTATGCTTGGCATGGTAAACAAGGGATTGATAAGGTGTCTGACATCGTTACCGATATGTTGAAAGTTTTTGATTTTGATGTGTATGCATTGATTGATCCGGGTGCCACTCTTTTTTTTGTTAGCCCCTTTGTTGCCAAAATGTTCCATTAGTCATATGAGGTGTCTACTCCTATTGGTGCATTTATTGTTGCTAGAAAGGTCTATAGAAATTGTCCCATTTGCATATTACATAAAATGTTGCCTTGTGATCTTTTTGAGTTGGATATGGTTGATTTTGATGTCATTCTTGGGATGAATTGGTTGCATGCATATATGCATTTATTGATTGTAGAACCCATAGGGTCAAATTCCAATTCCCAAATGAACCCATCCTTGAGTGGGAGAGTCATGATGTTGTGGCCAAGGGTAGGTTCATCTCTTGCATTAAAGTCTGTAAGTTGCTCTCTAAGGGGTGCCTTTATCATTTTGTGAGGGTTAGGGATGTGGAGTCCAAAGTTCTTCCATAGAGTCGATTCTGGTTGTGAATGAGTTCCTTGATGTCTTTTCAAATGACCTTCCTGGTGTTCCTCCCGAAAGGGAAATAGATTTTGGTATATACATCCTCCCCGATACTCAACCTATTTCTATTCCCCCTTACCATATGGCCTTGGTGGAGTTGAAACAGTTAAAGGAACAATTGAGGGACTTGTTGGGGAAGGGTTTCATTAGGCCTAGCCAATCACCTTTGGGTGCATCGGTGTTGTTTATGAAGAAGAAAGATGGGTCTTTTAGAATGTGCATTGACTACCGGCAACTTAATAGAGCCACCATCAAGAATAGGCATCCTCTTCCAAGGATTGATGATTTTTTTGACCAATTACAAAGGGCTAGCCACTTCTCTATGATTGATCTTCGATCCGGGTACCATCAAGTGAAGGTGAAGGAGTGTGATATTCCTAAGACGGCCTTCTAGACTAGATATAGGCATTTTGAGTTTGTTGTGATGTCTTTTGGGTTGACCAATGCACCGGCTATCTTCATGGATCTAATGAATAGGGTCTTCAATCCCTACCTTGATTCGTTTGTTGCAGTATTCATTGATGATATCTTGGTATATTCTTGTGGTGAAGAGGAGCATAGGGCCCATTTGAGGGTTGTGTGGTGAAGATTGAGAGAAGAGAAGTTATATGCTAAGTATGAGAAATGTGAGTTTTGGTTGAACAAGGTGGCCTTTCTAGGCCATGTGGTGTCGGGAATGGTATTAAGGCGGATCCTAAGAAGATGGATGTGACTAGAAATTAGCCTAGACCATTGACCCCATCAGATATTAGGAGCTTCTTGGGCTTACCGGGTTGCTATCGGAGGTTTGTGAATAGGTTCTTCTCTATTGCCTCTCCCATGACAAAGTTGACTAAAAAAAAACCAAATTTGTATGGTCTGATGAATGTGAAAGGAGTTTCCAAAACACTGAAAGATAAGCTTGTGTCCGCTCCTATATTGTCACTATCGGAAGGGCTAAAGGGATGTGTTGTGTATTGTGATGCTTCCTCGGTTGGTTTGGGTTGTGTATTGATGTAAAATTGTAAAGGTCATAGACTATACTTCTAGAAAACTCAAAGTGCATGAAAAGAACTATCCTCCCCATGATATTGAGTTAGCAGACATTGTGTTTGCATTAAAGATTTGGCATCACTATTTATATGGGGTGCATGTTGATATGTTCACCGATCATAAGAGTTTCTAATATGTCTTCACTCAAAAATATCTCAACTTGAGACAAAGGAGATGGTTAGAACTTCCTAAGGACTATGATATAAGTGTGCATTACCATCCTGATAAAGCTAATGTTGTGGGGGATGCTTTGAGTAGGCTGTCTATAGTACCCTTGCTTATGTTGATGATGGTGGCATTGGGGTGTCTAGGGAAGTCCATCGGTTGGCTAGATTGGGGGTTAGGTTGGAAGAGAGTGTTCATATGGTATTGTTATTGTTGATGGTTTTAAATCTTCATTGGCTGAGAAGGTGAAACCTAAGCAAGATCGTGATCCCTCATTGCTACAATTGAAGGCATAGGTAAAACATGGTAAGGTGGTGGTTTTCTCCCAAGGGGACCCTAGTGCCCTTAGGTACCAAAGTAGGTTGTGTGTGCTTGTGTTGATGGATTGAAGGAAAAGACTCTTCATGAGGCTCATGGTTCTTCTTACTCTATTGACCGAGGGTCTACTAAGATGTATAGAGATTTGAGAGAGGTGTATTAGTGGGAAGGCACAAAGAGGGACATTGCCAAAATTGTATCCAGTTGCCATAGTTGCCAACAAGTCAAAGCTGAACATCAAAGGCTGGGTGGCCTAACCTAGGACATAGAGATTCCTACTTGGAAGTGGGGAGAGATTAATATGGATTTTGTGGTTGGGTTGCCCAAGACTAGGAAGGATTTTAATTCCACTTGGATTGTGGTTAATAGGATGAGAAAATCGGCTCACTTTCTACCGGTTAAGACTACATATGGGGTTGAGGATTATGCTAGGTTGTACATTCATGGCTTGGTGAGATTTCATGGGGTTTCTTTTGTCAATCATATCGGATCATGGGGCACAATTCACTTCACACTTTTGGAGGTCTTTCCATAGAGGTCTTGGAACCAAAGTAAAGCTTAGTACGACCTTTCACCCACAAACGGATGGCCAAACCAAAAGAGCTATCCAAACACTTGAGGACATGCTTAGGGCTTGCATATTGGAGCTCAAGGGTAGTTGGGATGATCATCTTCCATTGATTGAGTCTGCATATAACAATAGCTACCATTCGAGCATCGGAATAGTCCTTTTGAGGCTTTCTATGGTAGAGGTTGTAGATCCCCACTTGGGTGTTTTGAGGTTGAAGAGATGGCTTTGTTGGGTCTGGATCTAGATGTGGATGCTATGGAGAAGGTAAGGATGATTAAGGAAAGGATGAGAACAGCCAAAAGTTGTCAAAAGTCTTATGCCGATATGAGGGAGCTTGAGTTTAAGGTTGATGATGTGGTTTATTTAAAGGTGCCACCCATGAAGGGTGTGGTCCATTTTGTAAGAAGGAAAATTTGAGCCCTAGATATATGGGGCCATATAAGGTGATGAGGAGGATTGGTAAGGTGGTTTACGAGTTGGATTTGCCTAGTAAAATGGAATTGGTTCATATGGCCTTTCATGTGTCTATGTTGAGGATGTGTGTGGCTGATCCTAATGCCATTGTGCCTCTTGATGTTATGGGGGTAGTGGAATACAACTTGTCATATGAAGAGGTTCTTATAGAGATCTTGGATAGGCAAGTGAAGAGGTTTAGGAACAAGGATGTTGCTTCCATTAAGGTCCTTTGGAGGAATCAACAAGTCGAAAGTGCTACTTAGAGGCCGAAGCGAATATGCAAAAGCGATACCCTTATTTCTTCCATCATACTCAAGCCTAAGGTACTAATTCTAAGTCTTTTATTTCATGTCTCATGTTCCAGCCCCTAAGTCATTTGCATGCATTTATGTTTACATTGACAATGTTCATGGTGATATTACACTTATGATGAGATTTTGAAAAGGGTGTTTTAAGTATATTGTTGCATTCTTGTGGGGCTGATTTATTCATGACTACTCTTCTCATATACGTCTCTTTGACATTCGGGGATGAATGTTCCCGGCGAGGAGATATTGAAATGACCCTAGAAATGCTCGAAAATATGCCTCGAAAGTACCCGGAATCGTAATTTCCATACATCTCAAAATTCGTGTGTGATATCGAAGATTTGGCTTAATATTCTTGTTTAGGGGGTCAAATTAAGGGGGAAACGGGTCTAACCCCAATTTTAGAGCAAATGATTCACAATTTCAATTTCCCAAAAATCAAATTCCCGAGAGGTTTTTGCGCCCCTGACGCGATGCGCCAAGGGCGTGCCTCAGTGAATATTTTGCCTAGTTTTTCTATCTCAATCCAAAGCTTGGGTCTTGGGAAAAAATGTTCCCATGCGTGAAAATGCCTATACTTAGCCTTATTTCACCCTCATATCATTCAAGACATTCCCAAATACACTTTCAAATACTTAGACAATATTTCATCTCCTAAATTCAAGCCTCAAAACTCATCTGGATTCTAAGGTTAACAATCAAGCTTCAAGCCTCTATCTCCAATCTTCATCAAGCTATTCTCTCAAGCTAAGGTATGTGGGTTTTTTTCATGGGTTCCTTTCACCCATGATGCCCAGGCTTCCTTTTTCTCAAATTTTCATGAATTAAAGTTGATTTACTCATGGGTCTTACTTATTATGAAATTTACTGCACGCTATGTTGGGGCATATGAAATTATGATTGTCTTACTAAGTTTTGAGCTATGAATCTAAGATCTATGGTGAGATTTGATGAAGGGTTTTGATGTATATTACTTGAGGGTGTTACCAAGTATTGATTGATGGTTTTACATGGGATTTCCTTGAAAACCATGGTTTTACAGTAGTACTACACACTCGCCAAGTATTTGATAAAATGTCCAGTTATGGTTATTTGAGGAATTGAAGGCCCAATACATGTCTTCTAAGTTAAATGACTATATGATGATGAAATGAACGTATGTATATGATTTTCTCTTATATCGTGTTGGAATTTAACCATGCCCTACTCGGGGGTTACGCGCCGGGTAACCATGTCGAAGGGTTTGTACCTTGATAACCATGTCGAGAGGTTTGTACCTTGGTAACCATGTCGAGGGGTTTGTACCTCGGTCACCAAGGGTGGTAGGGTGTGACAATCCACCAACCATATCAAGGGGTTTGTACTTTGATAACCATGTCAGGGGGTTTGTACCTTGGTCACCAAGGGTAGTAGGGTGCGATGTCCACCAACCAATTGATGGGATTGGTACCTCAATCACCAAGGGTGGTAGGGTGCGACGATCCACCAATATGATAACGGTCTCTTCTTACACGTGTATTTTGTTCTATACAAGCATGATTACTATATAGCATCTCACATGCATGCCACATTGTTGTTGCTACTCATTGCCTAAGCTTATACATTTTGATTATGTTCTTATCTCTTATTGCATTGCATCCTACATATTAAGTACATTCAAATGTACTAATGCATACTTTATGCCTATATGATGTCACCATGTAGGAACCGGAGCACCACTTGATCATCTACCTCCACGTGGCTAGTACAACATCTCTCAAGCTCTTTGGTGAGTCTTCCATTTCGGGGACGATGCTTATGATCTCCTACTATGTCCTAATACTATCCTTCCTTTGTATATATGTTGACTATGAGGGTGAGCGAGGTAGCTTGTCTTGGCCCCCGCTGAGTATCTAAGTTTTAGAGGTGTTGTTGGACATGTTTGTAATATGCTTGAGCTTTGACTCTCTCTCTCTCTCTCTCTCTCTCTCTCTCTCTCTCTCTCTCTCTCTCTCTCTCTCTCTCTCTCTCTTTCTCTCCTTTTTTTTTCCTATATCTATATTATCTC
>JAOTQR010124779.1:0-23202 GCA_025774065.1 Solanum ossicruentum
TATATATATATATATATATATATATATATATGTGTGTGTGTGTGTGTGTGTGTGTGTGTGTGTGTGTGTGTGTGTTTTCATTTATTAATTTAATTATGGAAAATTGAAAAATAAACTAAAACAGTATGGAAATATATTACCTCATTCATGGGTTGCCTCCCGCGTAGCGCTTGATTTAACATCGTGACATGACGCAACAAAATTTACTCATCCTTGGCCAATTCAATGGCCTCCTCAACTTTGGTTATGTCTTCACCATAGTAGTGCTTGACTCATTGACCATTTTACCAAAAAAGTTGGGTTGGAGGTCTCGTCATTTAATTCCATTGCTCCATGTGGTGTTATAGATACCATCATGTAGGGTCTACTCCACTTTAAATGCAACTTACCTGGAAATAATTTCAAATGAGAGTTAAAGAGAAGTACCTGTTGGCCCGACTCAAAAGTGCGTTTGATTATATGTCGATCATGCCACCACTTGGTCTTTTCCTTGTATAGTTTGATATTCTCGTACTCGTGAAGCTGGATTATTCTAACTCCTCCAATTGGTCCAACCTCTTTCTACGGGTAAGCTCGGGATCAAGATTTAGCCTTTTTATTGCCCAATAAGCTTGGTGTTCGAGCTCTACCAGGATATGACAAGCTTTTCCATACACCAATCGGTACGGGGATGTGCCAATTAGCATTTTGTAAGCTTTCTTATATGCCGACAAAGCTTCATCAAGTTTGGAGGACCAATCTTTCCTTGTGGCATTTACCGTCTTTTGTAAGATTTACTTGACCTCCCTATTGGAAACTCTACTTGCCCGCTGGTTTAAGGGTCGTATGTAGTGGCCACCTTATGTCTTACCCCTTCGCTGTTTAGTTGATGAAATGGGTACCACCATCACTAATGATGGCTCTTGGTGTACCAAAATGAGTGAAGATGTGCTTCTTCAAAAATTTACTTACCACCTTGGAGTCATTGGTGGGTAAAAACTACTGTTTCCACCCAATTGGACACATAATCGACTGCGACCAGTATGTAAGCATTACCAAAAGAGGGTGGGAATGGACCCATGAAGTCCATCCCCCAAACATAATAAATTTCTACCTCTAGAATGTTATTTAATGGCATTTCATGTCTCTTAGAGATAGTACCTATCTTTTGGCAAGCATCACAAAATTTTACAAAATTTATAGAATCTTTAAACAAAGTTGGCTAAAAGAAACCTGATTGGAGCACCTTGTGAGCTGTGTGCTCACCTCCGTGATGACCCCCGTATGGAGAAGCATGGAATCTCACTAGGATCTTCTGCATCTCTGCTTCGGGCATACATCGTCTCACCTTACCATCAGCCCCTTGCTTGAAAAGATAGGGCTCATCCTATATATAAGCTTTGGTGTCATGGGCTAACCGCTTGCATTGTTGATGGATGACGTCTGGGTGAAAAACTCCACATACCAAGTAGTTGACAATGTATGCATACCATGGTGGTTCTCCCATTTAAAGTGCCAGCATCTGCTTTTCTAGAAATTCCTCCCAGATTTACATTTGTTCCCCAATGTGTGCATTATTTTCCAAGCGAGAGAGGTGGTCGACAATCTGGTTTTCGCTCCCTTTTCGATCCTTTATATCAATATCAAACTCCTAGAGCAGTAAGATCCATCGAATGAGACTTGGTTTTGTTTACTTTTTAATGAACAAGTACCAGACAACAGCGTGGTCCGTGAAAATGATGACTTTGGTGCCCACCAAATAATATCTAAATTTATCGTATGCATATACTAATGTGAGCATCTATTTCTCCATAACTGTGTAGTTACTTTGAGCCGAGTTAAGAGTTTTGCTCATGTAGTATATAGAGTGGAACACCTTAGCCTTTCATTGGCTCAAAATAGCACCCACGACCATGTCACTTGCATCATACATAAGCTCAAATGGTTGACTCCATTCTGGTGCTTGCAAGATAGGTGCCTCAACTAACTTTTTCTTTAACATCTCAAATGCCTGGAAACATGAAGAATCAAAGTTAAAGACTACCTTATTTTTCTAGGAGTGCATAAAGTGGTTTGGCAATCTTCGAGAAGTCCCTAATGAATCTACAGTAACACACGTATCTAAGAAAGTTTCGGACTCCTTTGACCGAAACAGGGGGTGGTAGCTTCTCAATCACTTCAATCTTGGCTCGGTCCACCTGTAAACCATGCTTAGGTACCTTGTTCCCCAGAGCTGTCCCTTTCTTAACGAGAAAATGACATTTTTCCCAATTAAGGACAAGGTTAGTTTCTTGACATCTTGCTAAAACCTTGTCAAGATTTTCCAAACACTTTTCAAAAGTTCCCCAAAAACAGAGAAATATCCATAAATACTTTGACATGCTCCTCAACCATATCTTGAAAAATAGCTATCATGTACCATTGAAAGGTGGCAGGTGCATTGTGCAACCCAAAGGGCATGCATTTGAAGGCATCAGTACCATATGGGCAAGTAAATGTGGTTTTATCTTGGTCTTTCAGAGAAATGATGATTTGATTATACCCTAAGTGAGCATCCAAAAAGCAATAATATTCTTTCTCAGCAAGTCTATCAATCATTTTGTCAATGAATGGTAATGAGTAATGATCTTTCGGGGTGGCATCATTTAGCTTCCTATAATCCATGTATATTCTCCACCCCATCACCGATCTTGTCGGTATCAACTCATTTTTATCATTAGTGACCACTATCATACCTCCTTTCTTTGGGACACATTGAACCGTGCAGACCTATTTGCTATCCGGGATGGGGAAAATGATTCCCGCATCTAACCACTTTATTACTTTCTTCTTCATAACTTATTTCATAATTGGGTTCAACCATTTGTGTGGTTGCACCACTGGTTCATGACCTTCCTCCATGAAGATGTGGTGCATGCATATAGCTAGGCTAATGCCGTGGATGTCCGACATTTGCCACCCCATATCTCTCTTCCTTTTCTTAAGCACAATGACTGCATCTTCGACCTGAACTGCAATCAATGAAGCAGATAAAATTACAGGTAACATATCATTATCTCTAAGAAAAAAACATATCTGAGATGTGAAGGCAACGACTTCAATTCCAGCTTTGGTGGTTCTTCAATTGATGGTTTCAGTGGAGGACCTAACACCCTATTTAAAGGTGTGACCCCCTTCTTAAACATAATTACATTATTGTTCAACACACTCTTAATTTTGAGAGCCTCTACATCATCCACTAGACCTTGATTTAACAACACTCTTGCTAGTGGTTCTTTGACCTCCACTTGACTTACCGTGGCAGCTGTGTCTATTATTGTGATGGCTGACAAATCTTCATATGCAGCTGGTAGTTTCATGGCCTTATACACATCAAAAACTTCCACTTTGTCATGGGCCCTCATTGTGGGTCTTCCTGCAGCTGCATCAATTAATGCTCCTTCGGTTGCCAAGAATGGACAACCAAGTATGAATGGGACTTCGGGATCGTGTTCAAAATCAAGGATGACAAAGTCGAAAGATGAGAGATCCTACTTGAACTAAGACATCCTTGATAACTCCTTCGGGCCTTGCCATTGATCTATCTGCCAATTGCAATACAACTGTAGTAGGCTTTTGTTTTCCAAGTCCCAACTTGAAGAATAATGAACTTGGCATAATGTTTACGCTTGCCCCAAGGTCACACAATCCTTCAGCATTCAAACAACTCCCAATTTTTACTTGCACCGTGAAGCTTCCAGGATCTTTTAGTTTTGTGGGCAATTAAGCTCTATTCAAGATTCTAGAGCTGCAAGCTTTGGTGAGTGCAACCATCTCATATTCTGCCAACTTGTTCTTGTTGGAAATAATGTCCTTCACATACTTTGTATATTTTTGAATTCCCTGCAAAACATCAATAAGCGGTAAGCTGAATTGTACCTGCTTTAGGAGTACGATGAATTTTTGAAAACATTCATCATTTTTTTTAGCTTTTGAGGGAATGGAGGCGATGGCTTAGGCAATGGAATTGCCTCATTAGTGGACGTGCTTGGAATCACCGTTCCTCATTTTGAACTTGGTTCAACCATATTCTTCTTCTTAGGCACCAATTCGGTCAATGGCCTTTCGCTTCTTGTGCTTACAGCATGAATTTTGTTGTGATTTGGATCGGCATCTCCCAACAAACCTCCTTGGGGTCTTGAGTTCATAGAATTTGTAAATTGTCGCAACTTCTTCTCCAAATTTTGAAGATTTTGTTTGTGTCATTGGATTTCTTCTTCTTTCCGATTTTGGTTTACCAAAATTTGCCTTAGAACTTCATTATCCGACATGTTGTTCGGATTGTTCAGCTTCACCTGTTGGTAATTTGTTGATTGTAGTATTGTTGGCTTCCTTGTGGATGTTGTTGTTGAGATTGTCCTTAATTTTGTTTCTTATCACCTCAAGAGAAGTTAGGATGATTCCTCTAATTTGGATTGTAGGAATTCCCAAAACCTTGATATCCACCTCTATTTGCATTTCCAATAAAATTTATCGCCTCAGGATTTGAACTGCAAAATTCAGCAATGTGGTCTCCTCCTCCACAAACATCACACCAATTATTTTGCTATTGCTGTTGTACTATGTTTACCGGTGTGAATTGTTGATTCACTGCTGGATTTTTCTATTGTTGACCCATCGATAAGTTGTTGAATTGGGTAGTCATCATGTTTTACATAACTGAAATTTGTGCTTGCAAAGAAGTGATGGCATCAATTTTTAACATTTCAGCTTGCTTATGAATTGCGGGTCGACTTGATCCTCAATTCCACTCACGATTTACTTGAGCTATACGATAAGAAGTATATACAACTCATTGTACATCTTTTCCAAAGCTTGTCCTTCTGTAACGGAATCAAGAAGAATCTTGTGTTTGGTTCCAATCCTTCAATGAAGGTATGGACCAACACTTCGTTAGATTGACAATGATAGGGATAATTAATAAGTAAAGTTTTAAACTTGTCCCATACTTGATATAAATTCTCCCCTAGCCTTTTCTTAAAGCTTCAGATCTCACTTCTCAATTTAGCCGTCTTGCCGGATGGAAAGAACCGAATACTATAATTTGGTGGTTCAGTTTGCAACCACGTCCTTTCTTCTCCCAACAATGAAAAAGGGAACAAGGTTATCCTCACATATTCACGTTTTACGCTTGTAGGAATGAAAGTGTCAGTAATTTCTAAAAAAATTTGAAGATGTACCTATGTATCTTCATGTAGCAGTACGGTAAATTGCCCAATTGAGTGTAGCAATTGAACTATATTTGTTCAAGCTCCCAGCGACCACCAAGTTTCAGCTTTTCGAAACAACTAGTGACATCGGTTGTTCTAGTAATGACTACATCTCTTACTTTTGTAGTTGCGGGTAGTGCAGGTGGATTTTGTTTTGCCATTTCTTCGTTGACAGGATTAATTTTTTCCTTAGTCTCCATTACATTTTCCTACTCAATGATTTCAATTGGTGGAGTTTGAAACAAGACATCTCCCCTCCTCTTAGATTGACGTAAGTATGTATCTTGCTCTAGTTCAAAACTAATTTTTTTGCACAGTCAACACAACTAAGATCAAATGTAGTGAACACTTCCAAACAAAACAACTCAAAAGATTAATCAATTTATACTTTAAATCCCCGGCAACGGTGCCAAAAACGTGTTGCCTCCCAACACACACAGGTGTACATGATCAAAACAAGTAATATAGTGGATTTATTTTAAAGGATTGGATTGTCGAACCCAAGGGATTTAATACAAATTTTTTAATATTCTAAGTTATAATGCTTAAAAAGTGATAAAGAATTTATTTATGAATTATGTATTAAAATAACTACACTTAAAACTAGTAACTCTGCAAATTAAATGAGATCTTCTTATTTTATATTTTATTTATCCAAATATTGCGAGATTCTGAGATTGTAACCTTAGCGATACCATATTATTCTTAAAGTTAATACTTATGTTTGGGTAGTGGACTATTGATTCACAGGGTTGAAATTACAAAATCAGGGTTGCACACCTCCATTTTCTTATTCCTATTGTTTGCCTAACTACATCATTGAGCCGGGATAAACAATATAATAGAAGTACATTAATAATGCCTTCCTGTACATTAAATTGAGCTTGGTGTAGAGGTAGTTGTCAGAAGTCTCCAATACACAAATCAATCTCATATTTTAATTGAGAAAGCTCCTTGTATTATTATGTTCTTAAGCATTCCAACATCTTTCGAATTCACAATGCCAAACATTTTCATTTCCATAGGTGATCAAGCTAAGAAATGTAGATTTAAATATTATTGGAACAATCATAAATACCTATTCATAAGCATTAAAACTTAAAATTAACACATTTTCTGTGGCTACAATCCTAGAAAATGGAAAGTTTTAGCCACTAATCATATAAACCAATGTTATACTAAAACTCATAAGAAAAGTACAAAATGAAGTTAAATGTGACCAAAAAATGGTTCTCTACAGTGAACAACCACCTCCACAACTTGAGCAAAAACTTAGAACAAAGGATGATTAGGGTTACATGTTTTTCATGACTTATATAGCCTAAAAACCTAACTTTTGATGCGTTTATTTCAAGTTCGCAATGTGGACTAGTATTATTTTAATCAATCTTTGCGTACAATCTTGATTGGACCAAAAAGTCACCTATTTCACACAGTTCGCGACACACACTAGTGTGATTTAGGTTGCTTTTTCACCAAACCCATTGAAAAATGGTGTTCCACTGGTCTGCGATGCGCCTTGGTCGCAGACTAAGTGCTTGAAATTTTTTTCCTTGTTTTCTTGCGCGGGTTGTCTTGTTTTACTCTGTGTCTTATTCCGAAATCTTAAAATTTGATAAAAATCAATTAAAAAAACATAAACCTGAAGCATAATTTGTCCAACATTAAAATAATACACAAAATCTTATTAAAATACCTAAAGCTCTATGGATTTACCCTCGAACTTAACTTTATTTGCAAAACTTTTGTTTATTTAGGCATATAAATATGTGTAAGATCACCTATACTAGTGTGTGATTTGTTTAATCATGTTAAACCATGCCATATAGTGATTATTGGGCTAGACTTGTAATCTGGGGTCTTTGGGCTTTATAGTTGATTTTTGAGCCTAATTGTGTTGGAAGTCTTGAATGGGTAATGATAAATATGAAAATTTATGATTCATGAGATGTATGGTGTGATTGTTGCCCATGCATGGTCTGAATAGTTGTAGGAGTTGAAATTTAGGAAATATGGATGTAATGACTATGTGTTAACTTGTGGGACTTGATTGAAATAGTTTGAATGAAAATTGCATCCCTAGGGAACATTTATAGATGTCAAGAATAAGTTTTTAATGTATATTGCCTTAAGTTTGCTTGATATTCTGTAGAACTATGTCTGATTCCTAGGAAATAGGGTTGTTATGAACTCTTGATATTATTGAAATACTTGATTATGTGCCACAAAGTTGATTTTGTTATTATGTGCCAAAGATGTTGGACTTTGTGCTTATTGTGGGAAAATGTTAGGCACCACTATTGTCTTCTATTTCCTGGTATGAAGCCCTCCTACGACTCGTAGGTTCCTCTACAAGTCGTAAGGGGCCTTCGTAGCAAGCAACAGTCATATGTGGTTCCTTTAAGTTTCTCATAGATACTCGAATACGATTCATAGTGCCTGCTATGACTCGTAGTGAGGGTCTCGTAAGCTTACATGAATTCTGAAAAATGTTTCTGGGTTGTTTGATCCTTATGTTCTAGGCATCCAGGCTATTACCGAAATGAAAAACTACGAAGAGGAATTCATATGGATTTATCAGTTTAGGCATGGATGTTCTTATTTGGAAAAGGGAATTCATGTAGGTAGTTCATGGATAGTATAAACATTAGGCTCCGGAGAAGGAATGCTCCCCCAGTCAACTTCCACTACCCGGTCTTTCCTTTGAACCTCCATTCCTGGTTCTCCTGTAGTTGGATCCTCTAGAACCATAGCTCCATGAGCAAAAGCTCCTGTCATGATGAATCCTACGATATATTGGTGGTGGGTATATAATGCAGCTTAAGTAGTAACGTCTATGGCTATGAGCCTAGACTATGACTCGTAGGTCACCATACAAGTCGTAACTATGTCTCGTATTTGGGATCAGAAAGCAATTTTTGAAGTCATACTGGTTCTATGAGGGTAATTTATGACTCGTAGGTCACCCTATGAGTCATTACTGCACTCTTACCTGCAAACCTACAGTTGTATCAGTGCTTATTTACTTTTTAGTTGTTTTTGTTTCTTGTTCTTTGTTTTGGGTTTTAGTGGATCAAACATCTTGAACTTACATGTTTCTTTGTGGTTTGTTTGCAGACAAAACACTTCCAAAAGACAAACGGGCAATTCAAGATCTACAATGGAGTTTGTGGGATGAATCCTCCGAAATCGAGCAATCCGAGGGCTCTGCAGAAGTCCATAGGGATGGGGTTGATCCGGAGGCCAATAGACCCCAGACTCGAGCATTTGTAGCGCAAATACCCATGGAAGTAATTAGTTCCTCCCAATCTGAAGAGGAGGAACAACAGGGCAATGGGGACGGGTTAGATAACAGCTTGCCACGGATGACCCCCTTACACTTAGGTTCAGAGTCAGAGTCGGAGAGCACTTATTAGCAGGGGGAGGTTCAAGCCCAACCCCCAATCGATCATAGATGGTGTATCCTGGGATGAAGGAAATATACGATCAAGGGTTGGGGCCTAAGGGGCAAGGAAAGCCGGTCCACCAATTTCATGAGAAGTCTCGGTTGAATGCCTAAGGTTTAGATAGAGTGCCCGGATTGGATACTGGGTTGGATGAGCATGGACTATGGTGGACCACATAGAAAATGGGAAAATATGCCCCTTACATAGTTCGTGAGTTCTATGTGGCATCTCTTTCTACAGTCAGTCGGGGGTTGCCGAAGAACAAAAGACATATTAAGCTGCCAAGGCTATGGGTGGTGACATTCCAGTGGAGGAAAGTTGATATCTTAGAGGAGATGATCTGTTGAGTGCAGTTTGGGCCCACTTATAAAGTTCCTCAGTCTACCGCGGAGTACGATAGTTGTATTTAGAAGTTGAGAACAACAGTGATTGGGAAGAACATCAGGGCTAGGATAGAATTGCTTCGGTGGATAGCTAGTCAAATCTCTGCGGAGGGTGTCGAGCCGACATGGGTCACAAACCATGCAGATCCTATAGTAAAGGCCCACCTTTCATGCTAGGCCAAGTTTTGGTGGTCCATTATCCGTTGGCGTATTAGGCCAAGCTTTACAGATAATATGATCACACTCAAGAGAGCCATACTATTGGCTAGCATTCTAGCTGGCTATGCTATAGATTGGGCCTAGATCATTTCAGAGCAGATTCATAAGGCTATAGCTTGGATGAGCACCTCACTGCCATTTACAATTCTGATTCATCGACTATGTACTGCAGCAGGTGTTTCTATTGACCCTCACTGGAACCCTTATGTAGAGGACACACACACTATAGATCCCATCCTGATAAAGGCTGATGAGAATCTGGTGGCCTTACCATGAGCAGCTCTCTCAACTATGCCAGAGTCATTCCCGATAGAGCCTCAGCTTCGAAGTTCACCTCCAGCTACTACCGGCACTACTTTGGCTACTGCATAGCCCATGCCGGCAGTTGAGATCTCGTCTATACAATCCTCTAAGACTCCAGCACTCGCAGTATCTTCCCTACAGGTTGACCCTTGTTTTCTCTGTTGTTGCATTTTAGGCTTTAATGCGTAGGGTGTCTATAGCGTAGGACAGGTTGTGTGAGCTGTCACCATGGGTCCGACCATGGATTGATCATACTGTTTGGGACTCAGAGGAAAGGATGAAGGCATTTGCTAGAGATTTGGTTGATAAGAGAGTCCGAGCGGTGGATGCCAGGGTCGATGCATTTGAGACTCAAGTCCATAAGAGGCTTGAGGGGGCTAGGCCGGCCGATGCGAGTGCAGTTACTGAGGAGTCGCCAAAATTCAAGGACGACTTATTACAAATGTTGGCAGCCCCTTTTCTAGCCCCGGAGGGAGCACCGGTAGGAGATGAGACATTTGATTGGCTTACTGACCGCCCGGACACTGACGAAAGATGCCCCTCGAGTACGCTGACGCAGAGCTGACCCCAAAGAAGCCAAGACAATAGGAGGAACCCATACCTGAGGAGGTGGTACAAGAGTTGCTTTTGTTGGAAGCTATTCAGAGAGAGAGAGAGAGAGAGCACACCCCACCCCACCTAGAGAGGGTACTTTCGGCATTGCAACAAAGAAGGAGAGACAACACTAGGGTCTCACAGACCAGTTAGCGACCTGGATGTTTGACCCTTTTTGAACCGAACTCTTACTTTGCTTTATGGATGTTTTGTCCTTGTGTTAGACAATATTATTTTTCTGTTGGTTTTTGGATGTTTTTGTTGGATAATGTTTTTATGTTTTGTTTTGGGTATTAGTCTTGTTAATTATTACTTTTTAATGTTTATATATCTATCTATGTTTTCATATTGTCATTTAAGTTTGTGTTTTTGTTACTTTGAGGACAAAGTATCATCTTTTGATGGGGTGGTGGAAGTTATGCATTAAGGTGAAGTCTAAGTAGCCTCAAGTCCATAACTTCCCCTATTTTTGATCCTAAGGTTTTCTTGTCGTATTTCTTTTTCCTTGTGGATGTCTAATTTTATGTTAAACTAACATATTTAGGTAGTACAGATAATTTGTAAATGCATAGTAATGGTATCTGTTGGCATATATATGATTCTTAACTATTCTTTACACTTTTGATAAAAAATTTGGTACCCTCAAAAATCTTGAGGTTGCGATTATTGATGTATTCATACATTTTTGCATATGTGGCAATGTTAGTTCTGATATTGTGAAGGTAAGCTGAGACTGAAAGCATGACCTGTGTGTCTACACTTGATTGTAGATGCAAATGCCATGGGTGTTGTGAGTGTATTTTTTTACATTCATGCATCCTGTATGGACTCAGAACTTGCCTTGTTACCTAAGATTGGTTTGGGTGATGTGGTGGAGATGGAAAGGATCTTAGGCCCTTGTTCTTTGAGTGAAATCACTTTAAGCCCAAATGACCAACCAAGTAAGTGAGTGAATCCCTTGTCCCTAATTTTTGAGCTTCTCCTGCACTCATTCTTTCTTGATACTTTGCTGACTTAACCTTGTTTAATGAAATACCTTGATATTGGCCCTAGCCTATCCTTGAACATATGAACCTTGATTGAGGCCAAGGGCCTAAGTTGAGGGTGGCTACAGTTGGTGGCCCTGGTTTGAGGCATAGATATTGTGTACTTCACCTGAGGCTAAAAGCCTAAGTTGAGGTTGGCCCTTATTGTGGTAAAGTAATAATAATAAGGTCATTAGTTGGAATATCAAGAAGTAAATGAAAAAGCATGAACCGAGTGAAGAAAAAGAAGAAAAGTGTCTAAAATTGAGAAAAAGTAGTAAAAAGGTGAGTTTGAAATCAATGCACAACTGAAAAAGAGAAAAAACGCACTTGAGAAAAGTTCAAAACAGGAGAATAAGGGTGGATTGATTTAAAAGGGTTGTATTATCAAAGCAAAAAGAGTTGGTAAACATGGTTAAAGGATAGCTTTAGTCACCATTTGCCTAAAATACCTTACCAAAACACCCTGAACCTATGTTACAAGCCTATAAGTCCTAAAGTTATCCAACTCCATTTTATTACCAAGCCCGTAGATAAGTATAGAGGCAAGCATATGGTGTCAGTCAGTATGCTTGAATTTCAATTGTGAGAGTGAGAATGCTTCCTCAGTCTCTGAAATGTGACATCCCAAAACTCTATGCTCTTATGTATCCATGTTTCAAGCCTCATTTCGTTAGATTGGGGGTGTATTAGGTTCATGGGAGACTCCTTGAGTTTTGGGTGATGGTTCATGCAAGGATCAACTTTAAAAAGGCATAACTTTTAACATATTTAGAGCAAGGTGTCCCACAACATGTCAAATGAAATCCTTTTGATTTAATTTTCCAATGCACTTGGTTTCATCTCATTTCGAGCTCGGATGAAGGAGTTATGACCATTTTCATAAGACCCTCACGTGCAGTGAAGCCCCACGTGCACCTATACGGGCAGTGGAGTCTTGTACAGGTCGTGTGAGGTGTATTGAGTTGGAAAAGGCCATTTTTGGCCTAAGGCATGGGGCAGGACCTGTAGCACGGGCCGTGAGGCTTGCCACTGGTCGTGTGGCTGGTCGTGGGGTGAGTACAAGAGAGGAATAATGTGTGTTTGGGGGAGTTTGTTTTTTTGCTAAGTTTTGTGCCGCGCCCCTCACCACGAACTGTGGCATGATCCACAACCTATGGCCCTTATTATGGAGCCTGGGTAACATTTTTCAACATCAATTATGGTGGCACGAGCCTTCACATGGGCCGTGAGGCTCCACACGACCTGTGAAGGCCCCCGTGGTCATGATAAGACGTGTTGTTCCAATCGATTTCCAACTTTAATTTTTGGACTAACTACCTTATCATGGGCACTCCACATGACCTGTGGAGTGCCACACGACCTGTAGATCTTCCATGGAGCAACATTTTACCAAATTTTCCATCTGTTCACTAATGGCATTTTTGTAAATGCTAATTACTCTACTGACCTTTTTAGACTTCCAATGCTATCTGAACCTCCCCCAAAAATACCTGAAACTTATTCCAAAGTTTAAAAACTCATTACCCTCATCTCATATACACTCTTAATTCTCTCAAAAGCCTCCATCAAGCCCCAATTTAATTTCAAGGAAACCCAAGAACAAGATTGGATTCAAAGATCATTACCAAGCCTCCATTCGTACCCAATCTCAATTCCAAGCAACTCTAGACCAAAGGATGTGGTGTTGCACCATTGGATCCTTCTACCCATGGTGTCTAAACCTTCTTTTGTTTAATAAGGCATGATTTAAAGTTGATTTTACATGTGGGTCTTGTATACTGAGAATTTACTGAATAATGATTTTAGTTCATGAAAGTATGGTTGTTTTAGCATGCTTTGAGCTTCAAATCTTGGATCTAATGTTGGATTTGATGAGGGGTTTTGACGTGAATGTCTTGAGGGTGTTGCAAGGTGTTGATTGATGGTTTTACAACTAATCTTGCATGATTTCATCTCTAAATTGCATGGTCTTATACTAATGTTTCACACCCACCAAATGTTTGATAAAATGTCAGGTTATGCTTTCTTGAGGAATTGAAGGTCCAATGCATGTCTTATGAGCTGAATGATATTACGATGATTATATGATGATGAAATGATGATTGAAATATAATGGTTTGATGAGCTAGTTCTATGAAATGATTAATCAAAAAGGGATGGACTCCCGTAAGGAATGCCACTTAATCCGAAGAGGGACGGGATCCTATAAGGAAGGCCACTTAATCTGAAAAGGGATGGGCTCCCATAAGGGAGGTCACTTAATCCGAAAAGGGATGGGATCCCATAAGGGGGGTCACTTAATCTGAAAAGAGATGGGCTCGCATAAGGAAAGTCACTTAATCTGAAAGGGGACGGGCTCCCGTAAGGAAGGTCGCTCCAGAAGTTCTTATGTTATGTTGGTTGAGGCTTCCTTACACACTTATATTATTATCTATGTAAGATAAATGATTTGCAATGCATTACTTAATTAAGAGTTGGATATATATGCCATATTGTCATTATGCTACCAATTGGTTATTATTATGCATTTTTAATTATGATGCCTATCTCTTGTTGCATTGCATCCCACATACTTAGTACATTCAAACATACTAACGCATACTCTTGCCTACATGATATCACCATGTAGAAATTGGAATCCCTCTTGAGTATCCTCCCCCACGTGGCTAGTGCGACTTCGCTCGCACTTGTTGGTGAGTCCTTCATTCCAAAGACATTACTTATGATCTCTTGCTATGTATTAAGACTTTCTCTCTTTTGATGATGTTTTGACTATAAGGGTGAGCCCGGTTTCTTTGTCTTGGTCCTCGCTCTTATCTTTATGTAGTAGAGGTGTTAGTCGACATATGGTGTATCTATATTATGAGCCTTAACTCTATTGAGTCTTCTTGCTTATGACATGAACGATGTTTCATCAACCCTATTTTCCCTTGTTTAGGCTTATCATTTATTCTTATTTTAATTGCTTCCAATGCCAAGGATGTGTAACGATATGGTATGAGGCTTGTTTGGGGTTCCTTCGGGTTTCATATTTGCCAGTCACGTCAAGCCCCTAGGCTTGGGTCATGAAAAAGATTGTACCAAAGCTCTAGACTGATAGATCCTCAGAGTCCAACACACTGCGTAGATTAGAGTCTTATTCATGGTTGTGTTGTGAACCACAACTACGGGTAGGAGGCTATAAGACGTTTTAGGAAATGTTTCCCTTCTTCATGTTCTAAGTTGTGCCATAGTGGTTGAGTAAGTTTTTCCACCTAATGATTTTTCTTTGCTATGCTAGTTCATGCCAAACACAAGGGGAAGATGGGCCTGCACTCCCGAGGAGCAACCAAAAAATGGGGAGCTTCGAGATGCTCTCACCTTGCTTGCACAAGTTGTGGCTAATCAAGCCAATCAAGGAATCCAATCCCCTTATACTCCTACACTGACTTCACGGGTGAGAGACTTCATACGAATAAATCCCCTAGAATTCTATGGGTCAAAGGTTGATGAGGATCCTCAAGAGTTCATTGATGAGGTCTACAAGATATTGGCTATTATGGGTGTTAGGCCGGAAGAAAAGGCGGAGTTGGCGGCCTACCAACTCAAAGGAGTAGCACAAATATGGTACAACCAATGGAAGGATGAGAAAGGAGTTGGCTACGTGGTGCTTTGGGAAGAGTTCAAAGTAGGTTTCCTTAATCGGTTCTTCCCTCTTGATCTTAGAGAAGTTAAATTGGTGGAATTCCTAAATTTGAGACAAGGGTCAATGAGTGTGAAGGAGTATTCCCTCAAGTTCAACCAATTTTCAAAGTTTGCTACTTACTTGGTTTCTGACCTTAGGTCCAGAATGAACAAGTTCGTGATAGGGGTATCCGACTTAGTCAGTGAAGAATGCCGGTCCATTATGTTAATTGGTGAGATGAACTTGTCCCATTTGATGACCTATGCCGAACAAATGAAAGAGGAGAAGTTGAGGAAGAGGAGGTGTAGAGAGGCCAAGAGGGCCCGTATTGATGATAAGTTTCAAAGGTTCCAAGGATAGTCGGTTCCATCAAGGCCAAGGGTCTTCCAATGCTCTTAACGAAAGGATTGGTAATGATAACCCAAGACACCAAGGTGGTAATAGTGGAGGGACCAAGCCAAAGTGGCCTACGTGTAGGAAAAACCATTGTGGCCTGTGTTGGAGGAACTCTATTGCTTGCTTTGGATATGGTGAAATGGGTCACCAGGTTATTAATTGTCCCCATGCTGAAAGCGAAGGTAGAGATGGTCTCCCTCAAGGCCAATAGGATGCTCCTAGGTAGAATAGGTTTTATGCTTTTCAAGAAGGCAAGGAAGGGATGAGGTGCCCGATGATGCTACCGGTAAGTTAGAAATTTTCCTAGATTTTGGTTGCATGCTTTGATGGTTCTGGGAGTTAGTATTCCTTTTATTATTCTTTTGTTACTAGTACGATTTGGTTATGGATGGCCAATTTTTTGGACAACTACAATGGGATAGTCACTTCTCTAAGCTTGATCCTTGTTTCGGATTTTGTCTCTAAGTGAGGGTGAGGAGATGATAGAGTGGAGGCTGTCACCCAAGGGGGAGATGGTGATTTTCGTACCATGTGGGTTAGGTGTGTTTAAGGTGAACAATTGAGTTGAGGATTGTGAGTCCTTATAGAGTGTAGAGGGAGGTTGGTAATGCTACATAAGTTTGGGAATGGTCTATGGATAGTAGTATGGTTTGTCCGGTTCGACATGCTTCAAGGTGGAGGGAATGTGTTGGTCACTCTAGTGCTACAGAACTCTTTGAGATTGGGGGTGATGTGGAGGATAAGTTGGCTTAGGAGAAGGTCTCGGAGGAGGTATTGGATGAAAGGGTGGAAAAGTTTATTAATGCGGATGTGGTGATTGTAAAGGCCCTTTGGAAGAGTCGTCTATTCGTATATGTGTCTCAGAAATCCAAAGCTGCCATCGAGGAGCAATATCTATATCTTTCATTCTATTCAAGCTATTGATGACATGTCAAGTCCTTTTTATGATTCCAAGTCTCAAGTTTTGGCCCTTATATCATTGCATGTATTCATGTTCATGTTAACAAGTTTATGAGACTTTTGATGTGCATGTTGAAATTTTCTTGAAAATCATGTTTATATGCATTGTTGCATTCATATTTGGGCTAAATTCTTCATGACTACTTTTCTTATGTACGTTTCTTTGACATTTGGGGACTAATATTCCCAAGGGGGAGATATTGTGATACCTCGTAACTCTATGCTCTTATGTATCCATTTTTCAAGGCTCGTTTCGTTAGTTTGGAGGTGTATTAGGTTCATGGGAGACTCTTAGTACCTAAACGAGTTCAAGACTGCCCTAAGAGTTGAGTTTTGGATGATGGTTCATACAAGGGTCAACTTTAAGCAGGCATAACTTTTAGCACATTTATAACTAGGTAGCCCTTGACATGTCAGATGAAAGCCCTTTGAGTTAGCTTTCCAATGCACTTGGTTTCACCTCATTTCAAGTTCAGATGAAGGAGTTATGATTCTTTCGTAAGACCCTCTCGTGCAGTGAAGCCCCACGGGCACCTAAACGGGCAGTGGTGTCTTGTACGGGTCGTGTAAGGTGTCTTGAATTGGAAAAGGACATTTTTTCACTAAGTCATGGGGCATGACTAGTGGCACAGGCCGTGAGGCTTCCCACTGGCCGCGTGGTTGGTTGTGGGGTGAATACAAGAGAGGAATAATGGGCGTTTGGGGGAGTTTTTTTCTGCTAAGTGTTGTGTCGTGTCCCTCACCACAACTCGTTGCATGATGAACGACCTATGGACCTTTGTGTGGAACTTGAGTAACATTTTCCAGCACTAAGTATTGTGCCACGAGCCTCCACACGGGCTGTGATCCTCCACACGACTCGTGGAGGCCTTTGTGGTCATGACGAGACGTCTTGTTCCAATCAATTTCCAACTTCAATTTTTGGACTAAGTACCTTATCAAGGGAATTCCACATGACCCGTGGAATGCCACACGACCCATGACACCTTCCATGGAGCAACACTTTGTCAAATTTTCCATCCGTTCACTAATGACATTTTTGTAAATACTAATTACTCTAACGACCTTTTTAGACTTCCAATGCTGTCTTAACCTCACCAAAAGATATAAACCCTATTCCAAAGGATAAAAACTCATTATTCTCATCTCAAATACACTCTCAATTCTCTCAAAAACCTCCATCATGCCCCAATTCAATTTCAAGGAAACCCAAGAACAAGATTGGATTCAAAGATCATATCCAAGCCTTCATTCTTCCCAATCTCAATTCCAAGCAACTCTAGACCTAAGGTATGTGGTATTGAACCATTGGGTCTTTCCACACATGGTGCCTAAACCCTCTTTTGCTTAATAATGGATGATTTAAAGTTGATTTTACATGTGGGTCTTGTATATTGAGAAAGTTACTGAACAATGATTTTAGTTCATGAAAGTCTGGTTGTGTTAGCATATTTTGAGCTTCAAATCTTGGATCTAATATTGGATTTGATGAGGGATTTTGATTTGAATGTATTCAGCGTGTTTCAAGGTGTTGATTTATGGTTTTTCCACTTATTTTTTTTTTGCATGATTTCACCTCTAAATTGCATGGTCTTATACTAACGTTTCACACCCGCCAAGCGTTTGATAAAATGTCCGATTATAATTTCTTGAGGAATTGAAGGTCCAATGCATGTCTTATGAGCTGAATGATATTACAATGATTATATGATGATGAAATGATGATTGAAATGTAATGATTTGATGAACTAGTTCTATGAAATGCTTAATCCAAAAAGGGATGGGCTCCCATAAGGAAGGCCACTTAATCCGAAGAGGGATGGGCTCCCGTAAGGAAGGCCACTTAATTTGAAAAGAGATGGGCTCCCATAAGGAAAGTCACTTAATCCGAAAAGGTATGTGTTCCAATAAGGAGGAACACTAATTCCAAAAAGTGATGGGCTTCCGTAAGAAAGGTCACTTAATCTGAAAGGGGATGGGCTCTTGTAAGGAAGGTGGCTCCAAAAGGTCTTATGTTTTGTCGGTTGAGGCTTCTTTACACACTTATATTATAATCTATATAAGATGAATGATTTGCAAAGTATGACTTACTTAAGAGTTGGTTATACATGCCATATTGTCATTATGCTACCTATTGGTCATTATTATGCCTTTTGATTATGATGCCTATCTCTTGTTGCGTTGCATCCCATATACTTATTAAATTCAAACGTACTAACACATACTCTTACCTAGATGATATCACCATGCAGGAACCGGAGTCCCTCTTGAGCATCCTCCTCCATATGGCTAGTACGACTTCACTCGTGCTTGTTGGTGAGTCCTCCATTTTGAGGATATTACTTATGATCTTTTGCTATGTATGAAGACTTTCTATCTTTTTATAATGTTTTGACTATGTGGATGGGCTTGGTTGCTTTTTCTTGGCCCCCGCTCTTATCTTTATATAGTAGAGGTATTGTTGGATATATAGTATATCTATGGTATGAGCCTTGACTATATTGACTCCTGGTGCTTATGATATGAACAATGTTCCCTTAGTCCCAATTTTGTCCTTCTTTAGTATTATCATTTATTATCATTTTAATTCCCTCCGCGACCAAAGATGCGCAATAATATGCTATGAGGCTTATTTGGGGTTCCTTCGGGTTCTCTATTTGCCGATCACGTCTAGGCCCTAGGCTTGGGTCGTAACATGAAATCTAAATGCTTTTGAGTGAGCGTAAATGACTTCTTTCTAGTGAGTACATTTGTACTATATGAGTAGCATATGACTATACCAACGATTGTGGACGGTTGATACTCCTTAGCTTGTCATAGTTTGATTTCCAGGTATCTTGTTATATTCCTGTTTACTCAATAATCTTACTATCTTGTTTTGAAAATAGTAGTTGGGTACCTGAATTAGAGTAGTTGATATATATGCCATTACTATAGTTGCTATGTTTTTCTATTTATCTATGTAGATTGAGTCATCGTTTGAGGACAAGCAACAATTCTAAGTTGAGGATGTTGATGTGCTGTAAAAATATAGTACATCTGGTGCCTGAAATAAGACATTTTGTGAGTTATTAAAGTGATTTTTTTGTGTTTTGATGTGTTTTTATGTTAATCTTTCTAGAAAAGTTAGGTTGGCATGATTTTGAAGAAAAGTTGCAGATTTTGCTGAAGTATAGGCCTTACGAGCCACTATGAGTTGCAGCTCAAGCTATGAGTCATAAGGTGGTGTCATAGCAGGAAATAGAGACCAAAAAGTCAGAAATCTCCCAAGTGAAGGTCACTCCTATGAGGACATCCTATGAGTCATAAGACACACTACGACTCATATAGGTGGACTCGTAGCAAGAATTAGAGAACCAAAATGTTGGACCAAAAATTGACGACCAAGACTACGAGACAAACATACGAGTCGAACCCAAGCAATAACTCATACCTAAGGGTTGTACCAATTCAGCCCAAGATGCCAAGAACCTGATACGAGACCCTGACGATGACTCGTAGGTCATCCTACGAGTCATAACTGTGAGACTTATCAGCTACCAACTATCTTTTCTGCGTAAATTCTAGGGTTATTTTGTAAATACTATATATATCTTAAGTTAGGTTTTTGAGAGTGAGTTTGACCAGTAGGCAATCTACCATTACATTTTGCAACTTTTCTTAGTTTTTCAGAGTAGTTTGTTTTTTCTCTTGGAAAACCCATTTTTGGGGATTGCAAATCTCACCTTGTACTCATTGTTGATTAATCAAGCTTATCGGTTTGCAACTTGTGGTCCCTATATTCTTAATTGTTATTGGTAGAACTCTCAACTACGTCTATCATGTGCATTTTTGTGTGTTTAAAAACAGCCATGAGTAGCTAAGAACCCACAACTTAGGGTTGTGAGATTCATGGGGGTTGACTTGAAATAACCTAGGTTTCTTACATTTCTATGATTGGGGTTTTGCATGTATTATCTATTTCTCTTCATTTTTATTGGTATTTGATAGTGGTTGACACCAAACCCCGCCTACTATCACAATCCAAATCAAGGTAGTGACGAATAGAAAAAGGGAAGTAGATGACAGAATTCAATTGATGTGTTCTCGTCTAATCAACCAAATCTCAGTAAGGGGAGGTTGACTAGGACTATTGGTGACGGTTAGTTGGCATGCCATGGTGGCCGACCAAGCGCCATGGTGAAATTCCACCTTCACCTTCACATGAGGGCTGGAAGAACCTAAGTTACTGTCCTGCATGCGTATCACCAATTATAGTTATGTTATCTAGGGTAATAGAGTCAACGAATCATAGGGAACACAATTCCCGAGTTGTCCCCAAAATTGTGTGTTTCCTTGCATTATAGTTAGTGTTTATTTTATTTTGCTTTTGAATCACAAAAACCCCCTAATTTAGAGATTGTAGTCATAAATACTGGAAATGATTAGTAGTGAAGTCTTGTAGTCAGGCCCTGTATTCCCGGTAGATTCGACCCCAACCTTAGTTAGGTTAATTGTTGACAATGATCGATTTCTTATTGGAGCGTGAACATCACCAGGGACTATTTTTTTTAGTTCGATCGAAGACTTTTAAGTCTAGGGCTATGTGTTCCCAAATGTGTTTTTACCTATACTTAGCCAAATTTCACCGTCATATTACCCAAAACATTCCCCAATACTCACTCAAACACTTAGCCATATTTTCACTCCCAAAATTCAAGTCCCAAACCCTCATCCCAAGCTAAGGTTCTCCTTCAAGGTTCATCTCCAAGCTTCAACTTTCCATCTCACATCTTCACCAAGTTCATCTCTAAGCTAAGGTATGTGGGTTTCTTTCATGGGTTCCTTTCACCCATAAGACCCAAGCCTCTTTTTACTCAAATTGCATAATTTAAAGATGATTTACAAATAGGTCTTGATTATTATGAAATTCACTGCATACTATGTTAAAGCTATGTACAGTTATGACTATTTTACCATGTTTTGAGCTATAAATCTTTGATATATTATAAGATTTTAGGAGGAGTTTTGATATATGTTGCTTGAGGGTGTTGCAAGGTGATGATTGATGGTTTTATAATGGATGTTCTTGCATGATTTCATATATATATTTCATGATTTTATACTAGCATTACACACCCTTTAAGAGTTTGATAAAATGTCCGTATGTCGTTTCTTGCGTGATTTCATCTCTACATTTCATGATTTTATACTAGCATTATACATCCTCTAAGTATTTGATAAAATATCCGGATGTAGTTTCTTGTGGAGTTGAAGGTTCAAAGCATGAAATGTGCTATGAATTACTATATGATGATGAAATGAGCTTATGTATATGATATATTCTATATAAAGTGTTGCATTAGACCATATCCAATCCGGGGGAATAAGAACCCGGGTAACAAAGGTGGGGGTTTGTACTCATCAACCATTTGAGGGGTTTGTACTTCGCCACCGTAATGATAAGTTGTGATTATCATCAACCATGTGAGGGGTTTGTACCACACAAACCACCAAAGGGTTTTTACCTTGAATAGCTAGGTTGGTCTCTTCTACACATATGATATCCTATATGAGTATGAGTTACTTAAGCATGTTTTACTTATGCATTGGTCATACATTCCATATTATTATATTATATCTATTTCTTAATATTATACATTTTGATTATGATTCCTATCTATTGTTGCATTGCATCCTTCATACTTAGTACATTCACACGTACTAAGCATACTCTTGCCTACATAATATCACCATGTAGAAACAGGAGCCCAAGTTGATCATCCTCTTCCACGTGGCTAGTTTATTGCTACTCAATAGTTGGTGAGTCCTCCACTTCGGGGACCTTAGTCTACTCTCTCTTGTTATGCATTGAGACTTTCTTCTTTATGTTCTATTTGACTATGAGTGTGAGCCCAGTTGCTTTGTGTTGGCCCCTGCTCTTGTCTATGTTATAGAGGTGGTTGTTGGATATATTATGTAACTATGATATGAGTTTGACTCTTGTCTCTTGACTATGATATTGTGCAAGCTTTTCCCTTAGCCCCTATTCCCTATTCTTGCTATTTAATATTGTTATATGCTTATGTGACCAATGATGTGTAATGACAAGTCAATAGGCTTGTTTTCCTTTTGGTTCCCTTTTTACCAATCACATCTTGTCTCTGGCCTTGGGTCGTGACAAACTTGGTATCAGAGCATTAGGTTGAGAGATCCTTGGATTCCAACACACCACATCAATTAGAGTCCTATTCATAGTTGTAAGGTGTGCCATGACTATGAGTAGGAGGCTATGAGATGTTTTAGGAAATGTTTTCCTTCTTCATGTTCTACGTCGTGCTATAGAGTTGTAGTGAGTTCTTCCCCCTAACGATTGTTCTTTGCTATGCTAGATCATGCCAACCTCTAGAGGAAGGTGGGCCCAAGCTCCCGAAAAGCAACCTACCATTGCTGAGCCTTGGGATGCTCTCACTATGCTTGCCAAAGTGGTGGCCAACCAAGTCAATCAAGTGGCCCAATCCCCTCATGCTACTACCCTGAGGGCTAGGGTAAGAGACTTCATGAGGGAGAATCCTTTGGTATTCTATTGGTCACAGGTGGATGAAAATCCATAAAAGTTTATTGATGAGGTTTACAAGATCTTGAATATCATGGGTGTTGGACCAAATGAAAAGATGGAGTTGGCGGCGTATCAACTCAAAAGGGTAGCTCAAATCAGGTATGATCAATGGAAGGGTAAGAAGGGGGTTTGTAATGTGGTGCATTAGAAGAAGTTCAAATTGTCTTTCCTTAATTAGTGTTTCCCTCTTGAGCTAAGGGAAGCTAAGTTGGTGGGGTTTATGAACTTGAAACAAGGTGCTATGAGTCTAAGGAAGTATGCCCTCAACTTTAATGAACTTTCAAAGTATGCTCCTCATTTGGTGGCCGATCCTAGATCTAGGATGAATAAGTTCGTGATGGGGGTCTCTGACTTGGTGAGTGAAGAATGTCGGTCTGCCATGC
>JAOTQR010124799.1:0-23198 GCA_025774065.1 Solanum ossicruentum
CATAGACTATTTTATTTTATAGTCTATGGTATACCTCACAGATAGAGAAAAATACGCAGTATTTTTCTCTATCTCTCTGTGGCTCTCTCTATACTTTTCTCTCTATCTCTGGTTTTCTGAATGCAAAATGAGGGATGAATTACTCCTATATATAGGAGTAATTCTCCTACCAAAGTCGACAAGAGGCAAAGGGTTGGTGGCCAACCTTCCACCAACCATTTGCAATTTACCACTTTTAAAACAATTTACAGGAGTTGCAAATTTTGAATGAGTTTGGTATGTGGGCCCTCCATTTGGAGAGACCCACTTAACAATCCCTACCTTGTTCTTGGAACTGGTAACTTGACTAAAATTATCTTGTAATATCTCTCTCCAACTATATGTTTGGGAAACAATGCACTATGCTCAAATATCAAAATGAGAAACAATGTCGTCACTATTGTACACCTTTCTAGCAATTGTCATTTTCCCTTGTCCCCCCATGCCTTCAATTGGGACAAAATCTAGCTCATTTGTATCTCTAACTATATACTGAATAATTTTTTCTGTATCATTCCCAAAACCAACTATCTACTCATCAAGCTCTAGATTGCTATGTAGAGTTGGCAGATGTTTGGATGGCACTATCACATAGTGAGGATTAAGAGCAACATCAACTGACCATATCTCAGTCACCTCTATATTTATTTGCTTGATCTCTTTCAAGATCGCAGGAAATGAGCAAAAGATATGCAAAAAAGCATTATACTAAGCAAGAATAGAGTCAATGACGATCTTAGATTCATATGCCAAATTGATAGTACGCCTCTGAATTTTTTTAAGAATTTTATGTTCATCATGCATCTTTGAAACATCCCTGAAAATGGATGACAGTTCCTTCTCTAAAATGGGTGTAAGAGATGATAGCTCTTTCTCTAAATTCCCTAAAGAGGTTTCATCAGGAAATCTAAACCATATTTAGATCTCGACATCTTATTCAGTTTCCTTAAAAGAGAATCCAGAAAGCTCAATCCACCAAAGGTGGGGAATTGAGATGGAGAGAAATTTAAAGATCTGTAGTACATCTCCACTTGTGCCTTCAGATCTTTATTTTTCTCCAATATCTGTGTCAAAAAAAACTAATTTTGTTAGCCATCTTTATTTATGGAGCTAGCTGGAAGAAGCTTTTGAATTACATATAGAACAACACCCGCTATAGCTCCAACCTTTTCCAAAACCTCAGTCAACCAGTTACCACTAATAACATGATTTGTCACATTAGCATCAAGGAAAACCAACAAGAAGTCTATTGCCACATCAATATTTTGAGCAGAGATATTATGCAGAAAGTTCTCGAGTTTTTGTTCCTGAGTTACATTAGCAGACTATGGAGATGATGTGAAAATCTTTGTGGTAATTTCTTGTCCTTGAGAGTTCTTACTTGAGAAAACTTTGAAGGTCTCAGTTCGCCAAGAAAAATCTTCTTCATTTCGAGATCCACTAGCATAACCAGGCATAACAGGTGTAGAGGTTTACCCCAGTTGTCATATATATATTTTTGTATAATCTTCACCTTCATCTGTCTGTATATTATTTTTTTGAGCAGAAAAATAAAGACAAAATTATCCTATATTGTCAGCCATGATCTAAATTCGCGTCTCCAGGTCTTCCAACTTCTCATGATTGATGTGACAATTTACCTCTAAGACATATAAGTATATCAAAAAATTCATTTTCTTGTGAATCATTTTCAACTACTTTATCAATGTATTTATCTCAAGGATTTCTTCATTGGTCAAAATCCCACTAGATATACACTTTTCCAGCCATAACCTTACATCATATAGATTCTTGCCAACGCAATCCATATAGTCCGACAGATAGGAATCATTCAACTCGTAATCGTACCTTAAAATGGTATTACCTTCAATAAATTCCAGCAACTATCATTCTAGCCTTTTAAAATTAAGGTCAGTTTTGCATTCATCAAAAACTGAGTGAAGCATTTTCACAATCAATTTGGCCAAAGTTTTTATTATGTCTAAGAAACCAGGCAAATTAAGAAGATGATTGTACTTGCTAAAGGTTCTAAATAATCTTATCTGCATTTCAAGTTTCTCAATGTTGACCCTTGATTCACAACCTCCACCCTTGATCCTTGTTAGGTAATCTAACACATCGTCAATGTCATTTTGAGACATCTTCTTTTTAAAAATTCCTGCAAGTTAACTAACTCTTCAAATATTAGTTTCATTAGAGCAACATTTTTATTCATGTCTTTCAGTATCTACTGTTAGAAGCTATGTTAATGCTTAAATTTGTTCAAGTTTCATTATACACACACACATAAATATACATATTATATATATATATATATATTGAAACTAAAGGACAAAAATAATTTCCGCAACGAGAACCTTTAGTAGTAATCCTCCGACCATCTTTATTTATCAACTATATAAAAAATAGATGTATTTATTATATTCAAGAGTGATTTGATAAAATTACACATATCATATATTGTTTCTTAATTCCCATGTAAAGTCGATAGTTTTAGGTTGTGGAGCCTGATGACTAATATCTATGTACTGTGCTCAGAAGCATGTCTGACGCACCTCGAAAGGCTCCAGAACTATTTGGTATTGTAGCAATAGTCAGGGCACTGTAGCAATGGTCAAGGCACTATAGCAACGACTAGAAAGAGCACTGTAGCAATGGCTAGGGCCCTTAGGAAGTTGTATAAAAAGGAGGGCCATTTCATTTGTTAGGCATCCAGAAATCCAACAATCTTACAAGCAAGTAAGAATTGTAAAGCATTCCCCAGATAATCTCCGTGTATAAATGTGTCCTGTGTAATTGTACGGATATTACTAATATATATATATATATATATATATATATCCTATTTCTGTGGAGTTTACCCATTGGGCGTTACCACTAACGCAACTTTCTCTCTCTTCATGAATTTTCTCTGCCTTCTCTCTAGAAAGAACTTCTTCTTCCTCAATCTTTCTTTTTTCTTCTTAGATCTTCAAATAATATTTCCTAATAATTGGCACCCACCGTGGGGCAGGAATCACTACGATCTGTGCAGATGGAGAGTTCATAGATCGGAATTGAAAAATTTGATGGATCCGAATTTGGTTTTTGGAAGATGCAGATTGAAGATTATTTGTATCAAAAGGATCTTCAAGAACCCTTATCTGGGGTGAAGCCGAAATCTATGAAAGAAGGAAGAGAGGAGGTCATGAGATTGTGGGGAGGTTTATTAGATATGCAAACTCCATATCAGCAGAAAAGAAGAAAATAAACCTATTTAAATAGGTTTAGCCCAATCCATTAGTATGAGGCCTTTTGAAAGATGCCCAAAAATAAATCTGTGAGGGCTTGGCCCAAAGTGGACAATATCATACTAATGCGGGTTGGGGTGCAAGTATGCGCGGTCTCTACATGTGATGGGCTGATGCATGCGGAAATCCCGATGTGTGATAAGACCAAAGATCTACAAGGGTGTCTTGTATCGAAGGTCTTCCTGTCATATGATGGTACAGGCGGCGTGTCCCATTGGGCAATAACGAAGGTGCAAGATAATTTGATGGATCAGATAGTGTAACTTAGTGATATGGAGGGCTAAGGTAATGCCTTATGTTGAAAGTCTTCCCAACAGGATGATTGGGCAGCGCATCCCGCAGGTTGTTGCGGCGGTACAAGATGGTGGTAGATCCGAAACAATGATCGCTGGAGGAAAGCGCAATTGGAAATGGTTCATACAGATGTTTGGGACCATCTCTAGTCTCATCACTTGGTGGATTCAGATTATATGTTACCTTCATTGATGATTTTAGTAGGAAGGTATGGATTTACTTTCTCAAGCACAAATCATATGTGTTTGCCACCTTTAAGAGGTGAAAGGCTGAAGTTGAAAATCAAACAGGGTTGAAAATCAAATGTTTGGGATCTGATAATGGTGGCGAGTATGATAAGTCAGAACTTAAGGCACTCTGTGCAGCTGAGGGAATCAGACTGTTGAGAATAGTTCCCGAGAAGGCGAGGCAGAAAGGAGTTGCTGAGAGGATGAACAGAATATTGAATGAGCGTGCACGGAGCATGAGGATACATTCTATATTGCCAAAGAGGTTTTGAGCAGATGTTGTGAACACAACTGCATATTTGATCAATAGAGGACCATCAGTTCCTCTGGGGTTCAAGATTCCAGAAGAAGTATGGACGGGAAAAGAACTCAAGTATTCTCACTTGAGGACTTTTGGTTGCACGGCTTATGTTCATATTGATCCGGAGAAGAGAGATAAGCTAGATGCTAATGCTATGAAGTGCTACTTCATAGGCTATGGTTCTGATATATTTGGTTACAGGTTTTGGGATGATAAAATTTGAAAAATCCTAAGGCATTGTGATGTGACATTTGATGAGAACGTCTTGTACAAGGATAAGGATATGTTGGGTTCAGAGAATGCAAAACAAGTGGGAGTTGATGTTGAGTTGTAGAGGAGTTCGCCTAGCAATGTTGCCACTGAAACTCAAGAAACTCCAGAGACGATTGCTAAAGAACCTGAGGTGGAACAAGTAACACCAGAGCAGATGTTGAGGAGATCATACAAAACCATCAAGGCACCAGATAGGTATTCACCGTCATTATATTATTTGTTGCTAACTGATGAAGGAGAACCAAAATCTTTTGATGAGGCCCTATAGGTGGAGAATTCGATCAAGTGGGAGCAAGCCATGGATGATGAGATGACTTCACTTGAGAAGAACAATACGTGGGTGTTGACTGAGCTGCCTGCAGGGAAGAGAGCTTTGTTGAACAAATGGGTGTTTAGAATCAAAGCTGACTCAGATGGAAAGAGGAGGTTCAAGGCCCAATTGGTGGTTAAGGGATATTCACAACAAAAAGGTATCGATTATGCTGAAATATTTTCTCCTGTTGTGAAATTAACTACTATAAGAATCCTTTTGAGTATTGTTGCATTGGAGAATTTACACCTTGAGAAAATGGATGTAAAAATAGCACTCTTACGTGGAGATTTACATAAGGAAATCTATATGCAATAACCTAAAGGATTTGCAGTTCCAGGCAAGGAACACATGGTGTGCAATCTCACTAGGAGCTTGTATGGGCTGAAGCAAGCACCTTGACAGTGGTATGTGAACTTTCACTCCTTCATGAGCAAGAATGGTTTTCACAGGACTGAAAAGGATCAGTGTTGTTACTTCAAGAAATATACTGATTCTTATGTATTTCTACTGTTGTATATGTATGACATGCTGATTGCAGGACCGAATATCAAGGAGATAAGCTCTCTAAAGGCAACCCTATCATTAGAGTTTTGGGATGAGGATTTCTCAGGATAGATTTGCCAACATCTTAAATCTATCCCAAGAGTAGTACATTGAGAAGGTTTTGCCCAGATTTTGTATGAATGATGCTAAACCCAAGACCACTCCTTTGGGAAACTATTCAAAATTGTCAAAGGAGCAGTCACCAAAGACAACTGAGGAGCTTGAGCAAATGACACAAGTTCCATATGCTTCTGCAGTTGGGAGATTGATGTATGTTATGGTCTGCACTAGATTTGATATAGCACATGCAGTGGGAGTTGTTAGCAGGTTCATGGAAAATCCGGGGGAAGAGCATTGGAAAGCTGTGAAGTGGCTTCTGAGATACTTGAAAGGTACATCCAGTACGTCACTTTGTTATGGTAATGGTAAGATAATCCTACAGAGTTTTGTGGATGTTGATGTGAGTGGAGATGTGGATTCAAGCAAGAGCACATCCGGGTACATCTACACTATAGATGGAACAACAGTTAGCTGGATGTCTAAGCTTCAGAAGTGTATTGCCCTTTCATCGACTGAGGCCGAGTACATAACAATAGCCGAAGCTGGGAAACAAATGATATGGCTAGTGGATTATTTGGAAGAATTAGGAAGGAAGCAACGTGAGAAAATTCTTTATACAGATAGTTAGAGTGCCATACAGTTGGTGAAAAATCCAGTATATCATTCGAAGACGAAGCACATCAGAAGACGATAACATTTCACTCGGAGGTCAGTAGAAGATGGTGACATGTGTTTGGAGAAGACAGAGGGTGTGAAGAATCCAACAGACATGTTGACCAATGTGTTGGTGTTAAAAAACTGAGGTTGTGCAAAACCTCGGTTGGTCTTCTATAGATTGTACATAAGAAAGTGTTGCGATGGGGTGAAAATATTGATGATAGAGGAATTTTTTTTAAAAAAATACATTTGTTGTTTTGGAGGTCGAGTAGATCAGTCTCCAAGTGGGAGAATTGTTAAGTTGTGGAGCTTGATGTCTATATCTATATACTGTGCTTAGAAACATGTTCGACACACCCCGGAAGGCTCCAGAACTCTCTGGTATTGTAGCAACGGTCAGGACACTGTAGCAACGGCTAGAAATGACACTATAGCAACGGCTAGAAAGGGCACTGTAGCAACGGCTTGAAAGGGCACTGTGGCAACGGCTAGGGCCCTTAGGAAGTTGTATAAATAGCAGGGTCATTTCATTTGTTAGGCATGCAGAAATCCAACAATGTTACAAGCAAGTAAGAATTGTAAAGCATTACCCAGATAATCTCCATGTATAAATGTATCCTGTGTAATTGTCCGGATATCATTAATATATATCCTATCGTCGTGGAGTTTACCCATTGGGTTTTATCACGAAAGCAACTTTCTCTCTCTTCACAAATTTTCTCTGCCTTCTCTCTAAGAAGAACTTTTTCTTCCTCAATCTTTCTTTTTTCTTCTTAGATCTTCAAATCATATATCCTAACAAATAGTGAACAACTATTTTTGAACGGAGGGAGTAGTGGTTGTTATCAAGGTAAAAGCGGTATTGCTTCAGGAAGAAGTTGACTTACAAGTGAAACCAAACTTGTAATTTTGTTTTATGATCAAAAGAGAATATAATTATAATTCAAAATTAAAACTAGGTTAATCCCATCATTAGAAGATTTTTTTTATATAATTAACAATAACCAAGAAAGTTAAAATTTAACTCCAGAGATTTACAGTGGATCAATACGTACTCGTCCTCTCACTTTAATCAAAGGCGTCAAGTTCTGATTCCAATAAAGATATTCTTTTGGAAGGTGAAATTAGAAAAGAAGTGAAATGGAAGAAGGTTTGAAGGAAGAAGGAATGCTAATAATTCTATTATTAACTTCAAGAGGAGATGAATTCTACTAAAATAATAATAGCTTTAGGTGGTAGATGTAATGTGACTCGATGATGCAGCTTAAAGTTGTCTTTATCTGATTAAATTAAAACATAGAAAACAGCATTAGCTATTAAATTAGGAAATATCCCCATGTAAAGAAGACAAGACTTTAGATATTGCGTAAACAACATAAATTTCATTATTTTAGGAGATACATAGATTTATATTAATTTGTAATATTATGTATCTATTTGAAAGCCTACATCTTCAATTTTCAAATACATATTTTCGAGATATATATATATCAATAGTTAGAGATATTATAAACGTGTGTCTATTTGTATAGTGTAACAGAATTGCTCAATTAACCAAGTAATCACTCCTTTATGTAGCATAATAATTTTCTATAAAAGAAGTTTCAAATTTCAATATCGATCATTTCTTTTCTTTTGCAAACATAACAGTTACGATTTCCTATATGAAATTCTGTAACTAAATTTAAGTTATGATTTTTTTAGAGATAAGTGTCAAAAATACATCTAAACTATCCCCTTTTTTTAAGTTTTATATCTAAACTTGAAACACCCCTCATGTGTTTCGGAATGCCCCATAATCATAATTTCATATGTCTCAAAATCCGTGCATAATTTTAGAAATCCGACTTCATATTCTTGATCAGAGGGCAAAACTGAGTAGGAAATGTGTATAACCTGGATTTTAGAAGACCCGTAGCGAAAAATAATTTTCGCTAATTTTCGATTTCCAATGGTTGTCTGCGCCCAGGAAGCGCCGCACCAGGGGCGAGGACTAGTGTAATTTGTGCCTGCGCGTCTAGTCCACATCGCGCCTGGCGCGCAGACCTGTGTAAAATTTTCCACTTTTCTCATTTCATCCAAAAGCATTGGGGTAATCGCTCCATGCCCATTTAAACGTGAAATCTCTCATACTTGGCCATTTTTCTACTCTATAGCTCACAAAAGCCTCTCTAAAACCTCTCCAAGACTTTATCAAATCTCTCATTCAAATTTAAAGATTTCAAGCTCAATTTTGGAACTCAAGAACCTATCTCAAGCGTCAAGTTCGCTTAACTCAATTTCAAGAAATTCAAGGTTTAAGATATGTGTCTTCACACATGGAGCCCAACTTTTCCTTTTTTATGAAAATTGCATGATTTCAAGTTGAATTACTTATGGGTATATTTTATTATGGAATATGAATGTAAGTTATGTTGGGGTTTTATCAAGTATTGATTGATTATGCATAAATATTCATTTCAAGCTTATTCCATGAATTGATTTTTGTCTATTGAGACTATGCATGATTTGAGCTATGAAACTATGAACTATTATGAACTTTTGTGATGGATTTCAAGATATCCTAAATGAGGGTTTTATAACAATATTGGTGGGTTGATTTGGATTGAGTTTACTCTTCTTGTTTTACTCTTGAGTTGCATGATTTCGAACAAGTATCATGAACCCACCATGTGTTTGATAAAATTACATGACAAAAATTCTCAAGTTGTTGATGAACTATTACATGATTTACAAGTCAAGTGATTTCATGATGATTAAGGGCTTTCAAGAATGTATTGAGTTCATGAACAATATCTATGATTTTACAAATATCAAGTTGAGCCCTATTTCGAGGTTTTAACCTCTTGTGATCTATTCATGTCAAGGTAAGAGATCATGTATGATTATTATTTACTCTCATATTCAAGTTACACTCACTAGAAGAGGTCAAGCATGTAATGAGCTACTCATGTCAAGCTATCATGTCTCTTACAAGTTGTTCATGTTATGATTAAAGTATGATTATTTAAAGTATTCCAAAGGATTAGACTTAGCATCGATTGAGGCTTAAGATGGGGGCTCGACTCAAGGGGTCCTTATATAAGGTCTTTAGTCTCTAAACTATGTGCCACCATAGGTGTCATGCCCCGGGAGGGTACCCTAGACGTAATTGGCACTCGGAAACTATTGCTAGTCTCCAAGCGGACCACTCAGCCTCTTTGCTATCGTTCAGTCATTTCATCAGCAAAATAGAAATAATATAATGATAATAAATATTATCCTATCAGTGGGCTCATACGATGACTCATCAGTCTATCATAAGGAAATGGAATAGATAGCGAAAATCTCAAATGTAAGGAATGAAAGAAAGAGGGAAAAGAACCCCTGACATCAATATCAACATCTATGTCTATGAAGCCTCTATACTATAGTCTGAAAAGGTACCATGATAGGCCATGGCTACCAAATATCAACTAAAAAGGACTATCCAACAATAAAAATAAATATCATCTAAATACTGGGGAGGACTCACCACTGTCAGGAATGAAGAGCTCTGAACCTCAACGATCGGGCTGCTGATTCAAGATTTTCAATATATGTTTTCCTCACCCTAACTCTATATTGGCAAATAGCAGATCAATCTCATGCTTTTGGGTAGCCTTTACATACCTTGGAATGAAGATTTTTTCAAGAAATTTGAAAGATTCTTAGAACCCTTACTCTTTCTCTCCTCTTCTTCTCTCCGACTTAGCATAAAAACCTTGAAAATAATAGGTTTAAAACCCTTTTCGTAACAAATATACGTTTAAAAAACTGACCCGGGGATATAAAAATATACTGGAAGGATGAAATTGCATTTCTCAAATCAAATTAAAAACACTACATCCCTATGCACTAGTGCGCGACGTGCACTAATGCAAAAATACACTTTTTTTGCGATTTCATCAGCTTTCGTAATGTTTCGATAAATCACAAGTGTGGTTCCGCGTCTACTTCGCATCGCGGAAGGGGGTAGAAACCTCACTGTTTTAGTCTCACTTTGACAAAAATAAATCATATATTTTTGTGATAAAGCCGAGTCGATATCATTTTCTTGCTCAGTTTTTCACATTGATCACAAATTCGGTCTTGGATTTTCCATTAGAGCTTGGGAAAACATGTTGTACGCACTATAAATTTTAGGGGTGTTTTAGTAATTTTACGAGGTGTTACATCATTTCCTACTTGGAATCATTCATCCTCGAATGATGAGTAAAGGTTTAACAGGGACTTGAATAACCTTGGAACTTATCTTATTCCTCACTTGGGAAAACTCGAACTCTCACTATCCATCATCTATCTATCTCTATCTTAGACTCATGAATGGGGTAAAACAAGGCAAATACTTAAAGGAAATGAATTCTCGGAATTGATAAGAATAAGAATATTTACCCTCAATATCATCATCACTTGGCACGAATAGAAGTGGGTACTTAAGTTTCATCGCTTCCTCGGCTTCCCACGTAGCTTCTTCAATAAATTGATTCCTCCATAGGACTTCAACGTAGGTTGTCTCTTTGTTGTTCCTCAGCTTACGAACCTGTCGGTCAAGAATGTGGACTGAATCTTTGTCGTATTACAAGCTATCCTTCACACCCGTACTCTCTACATGAATTGCTAAAGCTGGATCCCCCAAACACTTTTTCAGTATAGATACATGAAACAATGGGTGAACTCCGTCTAGCTCGGAAGGAAAGTCTAGCTCATAAGCAACCTTCCCAATCCTCTGTACGATCTTGTATGGTCCGATTTAATGGGTACTCAGCTTCCCCTTTTTACCAAATATCATGACACCCTTCATGGATGACACCTTCAAGTACACCCAATCGTCTACCTCGAACTCCAAATCTCTTCTCCTTACGTTCGTATATGATTTATGGCGACTCTGGGCTATCTTCAACCTTTCCCGAATGACTTTCACTTTCTCCATAAACTTGTATACGAGGTTAGGCCCAATCAACTTAGCTTCACCCACCTCGAACCAACCAATCGGCCATCTACATCTCCTCCTATACAATGCCTCATATGGGGCCATCTGAATGTTGGCATGATAGCTATTATTATATGCGAACTCAATAAATGGTAAGTGATCATCCCAGTTTCCTTCGAAGTCAATAACATATGCCCTCAACATATCCTCCAAAGTCTGAATAGTGCATTCTTCCTGTCTATCTGTCTGAGGGTTAAAAGCGATACTCAAATTTACCTTTGTACCCAATCCCTTCTAGAAAGACCTCCAAAATTGAGAGGTGAATTGAGCTCCTCTGTCTGAGATGATAGACAGGGAAACCCATGCAACCTCACAATCTCCCGAATGTAAAGTTAGGCATACTCCTCAGCCATATAAGTTGTCTTCAGTGCCAAAATGTAGGCTGATTTAGTAGTTCTGTCAACAATCACCCAGATCGAATCATTCTGCTTTCTGGATCTTGGTAAGACGGTAATGAAGTCCATGTTGATCACCTCCCATTTCCACTTTGGAATTTCAAAGTTCTGAGGTAACCCCAACAGTTTCTAATATTCAACTTTAATCTGTTAGTAATTGGGACACTTGGAATCAAATTCAACAATGTCTTTCTTCATCCCATTCCACTAACAGACTTCCCTCAAGTCGTGGTACATCTTGGTGGAGCAAAGATGAATGGAATACCTTGAGCTATGAGACTCAACCATGATTCTATCTTGAACACCATCAACATCAAGCACACACACTCCCTTGATATCTTAATACCCCATCTCCCCCTTTGGAGAAAACCATCACCTTCTGCTTGTGAACTACTTCTTTCAATTGGAGTAAGACAGGGTCTTGGTCTTGCTTTATTTTCACCTCAAATACTAAAGATGAAGCAGATTCATTCTAAACATTGACCCCGCCTTTGTTGTTCTCCTCAAGTTGCACTCCCAATCGAGCCAATCTATGCACTTCCTTGGCTAGTTCTCTCTTCCCTTTCTCCATATAGGCTGTGCTACTAATGGAAATACTGCTAAGAGCATCAGCAATAACATTAGCCTTACTTGGGTGGTAGAGAATGCTCATCTCATAATCCTTTAGCAACTCCAGCCACCTCCTCTGCCACAGGTTGAGCTCTTTCTAGCTGAACACGTACTGCAAGCTCTTATGATTGGTGAACACGCCCACATGCACTCCATATAAATAGTGATGCCAGATTTTAAGTGTGAAAACTACTGCTGCCGACTCAAGATCATGAGTCGAATAATTCTTCTCATGGACCTTAAGCTGTCTAGAAGCATAAGCTATCACCTTCCCTCTCTGCATAAGTACACAACCCAACCTAACTCTGGATGCATCATAATATATCACAAAGTCACTCATTCCATCTGGCAAGGTCAACACTGGTGCTATAGTCAATCTAGTCTTCAAGTCCTGAAAACTCTTTTCACATGCCTCAGACCACTGAAACTTAGCCTTCCTCTGAGTCAGATTTGTCAAAAGGGATGACAGAGAAGAGAAGCCTTACACCAATCTGCGGTATTACTCGGCCAGACCCAAGAAACTTCTTATTTCCATAGGAGAAGTGGGTATTTGCCAATTCTTAACTGCCTCAATCTTCCGCGTATCCACCCGAATACCATCTACCAAAGCAACATGACCTAAGAAAGCCACTAACTTGAGCCAAAACTCACACTTGGAGAATTTTTCCTACAACTTATGATCTTTAAGTGTTTGTGAAACCATTCTAAGATGATTAGCATGGTCTTCCTCAATCCTCGAATATATCAAAATATCATCAATAAATAAATCACAAAAATATCAAGATATGGCCTGAATACCCTGTTCATCAAATCCATGAAAACTATGGGTACATTTGTCAACTTGAGGGACATGACCAAGTACTCAAAGTGGCCATACCGTGTCCTAAAGGCTATCTTTGGAATGTCACTTTCCCTCACCTTCAACTGATGGTAACTCGATCTGAGGTCTATCTTGGAGAAACAAGTAGCACCCTGAAGCTGGTCGATGAGGTCATCTATTTGGGGTAGAGAGTTCTTATTCTTTATGGTAACCTTATTTAACTGTCTGTAGTCTATACACATCCTCAAAGACCCATCTTTCTTACTCACGAATAGGTCGGGGACACCCCACGGTGAGACACTAGGCCTTATGAAACCTTTCTCTAACAAGTCTTTCAATTGCTCTTTCAGTTCTTTTAACTCTACGGGGGACATTCTATAGGGTGGAATTGAGATAGGTTTGGTCTTCGGAATAATATAAATCCTAAAGTCAATCTCTCTATCAGGAGGAACTCCAGGAAGATCATCGGGAAAGACCTCGGGAAACTCATTCACTATCAGGACTAACTCAAGAGTAAAAGACTGAACATAATCAGACTTCACTCGTACGAGGTGGTAAAAAAAACCCTTGGATATCAACTTTCTAGCTCTAAGATAGGATATGAATCTGCCCTTACGGGAAATAGAACTCCCTTTCCACTCTTACGTAGGCTCATTAGGAAATTGGAACTTGACAATTCAAGCTTTACAGTCAACAGATGCATAACAAGCATGAAGCCAATCCATGCCCATTCTTACATCAAAATCAACCATCTCCAACTCTATCAAATTAGCGAAAGTGTCTCTATGATGAATAGACACCACATAATCCATGTAAAGCCTCTCAGCTAGGATAGATTCATCAGTAGGAGTAAAGACAATAAAGGGCTCAAGTAAACACTCAGGAAGAATACCTAACTTTCTAGCCACATAAGGAGTCAGAAAAGACAATGTGGCACCCAGATCAAGCAGGGCGTAACAATCATAAGAAAGACATGAAGCATACCCATGACAATATCTGGTGCAACCTCCTGCTCCTAATGGTTACTCATAGCATAAAGACGGTTTGTCCTACCTCCTGTAACCGTAGTAGTAGCACCCTTCTACTGATTACCTGTTGGAGGTGCTATGAAAGACTGAGCTCCGTTGGCCCCCTCACCTTACCTCCTCTTTTGACACTCGTACCTAAAATGACCAGCCTGACCACAAGTATAACATATATCCTTACCAACACGACTCTCACCCAGATGAAACTTACACACTTGCTGCAAGGTGGCTTTCCCCATATACCCTGAGTCACACTGGCTTGATATTGGGCGCCTGGGGTCCTAAAATTCTGAAGACCATGAGATTTATGATCATACTTGATTAGTTGAGCGGGAGCACTCGCTGTACATGGTGCGAGATGTGATGATCTCTTTTGAAAATAAGATTTATCACCTCTAGTTTGTCTCTACGGCTTAGATTCATGTCCTGCTGACTTTACCTTTTTGCTCAAGTGTTCCTCTCTAACCCTTCTTTTATCTTCCTCCATCTATTGAGCATACACTATAAGTATGGAGATGTCCATACCTGGAATCAGTAGGGTAGCCTTACACTCTATCTACGCGTATGTAGCCAGGACAAACACAAACCTCCTCATCCTCTTCCTCTTATCTTTCACCATCTCCAGAGCATACCTTAACATTTTGGTGAACTTAAGGCTATACTCCTTCACAGTCATCCCTCCTTGCTTCAGATTCACGAACTCATCCGCCTTCGCCTTCCTCAACTCCTGAGGAAAGAAATGATCAAGGAAGGTGCCTTCAAACTCCTCCCATTCTACAGGCTCTGCATCCTACCCTCTACTCCCTTCCCACTGTGTGTACCACATATTAGCCATGTCCTTCAGCTGGTAGGATGCAAGCTCAACTCTCTCAAACTTGGTAGCATACATGGCCCTCAAAACTTTGTACATCTCATCAATGAAGTTCTATGGGTCCTCCTCTACCTTTAACCCCATGTATAGCGGGTTGATCATCAGAAAGTCTCTGAGTCAGTTTGCAGCTGAGGGCTCCTATGAACCCGAATTAGGAGCCTGGGAACCTTGGCTATTTCCTTGTGAAGCCACCAACTGAGTCAGCATGGTGATGGCTCCTCTGAATTCTCTCTCAATAGAAGGAGATGGTTGGAGCTGAGCAAGGGGCGCTGGAGGGACCTCAGTAGTCCTAGCGGGGCATCCCCATCTCCTGGTCTTAGTTTGTACCCGAGCCTCCGGTTGGGTGTTCTCAGCAACGGGAGTTGGGGAATCTCTTTGAGTGGTTGTTCTCTTGGGCGACATATTCTATAAGAGTAAAACACATGAGTTAAAAGCAGGATTTCACAAGTTAACTTTATAGCACAATCTCAGATCATGGAAGAAGGGTAACACTTCCTAATGTCCTATAGCCTCCTGTTTATGAAGTGTGGTGCACAACACACCCATAAATTAGTCTATACCAGACACGACTTCATGGACTCCCTAGGACACTCGAACTCTAGGTTTTGTTACCTAGTTTGTCATGCCCCGAGAGGGTACCCTAGACGTGATTGACACTCGAAAACTATTGCTAGCCCCCAAGTGGACCACTCTGTCTCTTTGCTATTGTTCTGTCAATTCATTAGTAGAATAGAAATGATATAACGATAAGAAATGTTATCCTGTCAGTGGGCTCATACTATCAATCATCAGTCTATTATAAGGAAATAGAATAGATAACCAAAATCTCAAATGTAAGGAATGAAATAAAGAGGGAAAAAAACCACCCACATCAACATTAACATTTATGTCTATGAAGCCTCTATACTATAGTCTGAAACGGTACCATGACAGGCCATGACTACCAAATATCAAGTAAAAAGGACTATCAAATAATAAAAATAAATATCCTCCAAATGTTGGGGAGGACTCACCACTGTCAGGAATGAAGAGCTCTGAACCTCAACGATCGGGCTACTAAAGTCCTCAGTCTATAGTATCTGCATCATAAAATGATGCAGCGCCAGAGGTGCATTAGTACATGGAATGTAATATATCTAAAATGGGTTAAAGAAAAAGGAAACAATTTAATCATCACCCATCCATCACTCAGCCTCATGTCAGTTATATAGTACAAGACTCTATCACCTCACTAGCTATCAATCATCAAACATTCACATCTTACCGGAGTTTTATCATCATGAAATCTATCTAGGGGTTTCTATAACTGACAACCACTACCTATGAGCCTGTAGTGATACAACAAAGTGACATCATTGCCATATTCATCTAGTACCTTGCCTGGATAAAGGACGAGTCTGTCAGTGGACCTAAAAGTCTGTCAAGTTCCCTTTCGGGACAAAGGAAATATCCGCTTTCACGGTTTAGTCCTCTCCTACGCTGGCCACATGCTTAATGGGTTCAAGTGGGACTCACTCTTACTATTTCGGTGCTAATACTCCTTCTAGGACTCAACATGCTCATAAGTCCATCAATACATCAAGAACTCGCGTCACCCAACCTTTACGGGCAAGATTATCTATCCAATCTAAGGTAATTGTACCCATTTAACTCTACAACAATAATTTCAGTTGTCACAGTCACCAACACACTCACCTCAGAACTCATACTCAGTCAAGGATCACTTTCTGACATTCAAGGCTCTAGACATCCCCCTAAGTTCATTATTTAAGTCTTCACACAGAGTAATTTTAAGGATAAAGTCACAATTACATAGTAAGAAAAAATATATAGTAAAAGTTAAACATGATGATCATCAAAATTGGATATAAAAATATAGTTTAAAGAATTAAAACAAGAATCCAAGATACTATCCAAGAATTTAATACTAACATTCAAGAAATTTCAAGAAAACATGATTCAAGATTTTCTACATATGATTTCCTTACCGTAACTCTATATTGGTACATGGGAGATCAATCCCATACTTTTGGGTAGCCTTTACATACCTGGGGATGAAGATTTCTAAATTTGAAAGATTCTTGGAACCCTTACTCTTTCTCTCCTCTTCTTCTCTTTGACTTAGCATAAAAACCTTGAAAAAAAATGGGTTTAAAACCCTTTTCATACAAATATATGTTCAAAAACTGACTTGGAGATATAAAAATATATTGGGAAGGATGAAATTACCCTTCTTGAATTAAATTAAAAAAATTGCATCCCCATGCACTAGTGCGCGATGCGCACTTGTGCAAAAATGCACTTTTTTCGTCAGTTTACATAAATTTTCAAAAAATCACAAGTGTGGTTCTGCTTCCACTCTGAGTTGCGGAAGGGGTGTAGAAACCTCACTATTTTAGGCTCACTTTGACAAAAATAAATCATGTTTTTTCACAATAAAGCCGGGTCGAGACTATTTTCTAACTTAGTTTTTTTGCATTGATCACAAATTCGGTCTCGAATTTTCCGTCAGAGCTTGGAAAAATACGTTGTACGCATGATAATGTTTAAAGGCATTTTAGTAATTTTATGGGGTGTTATAATCGGATTATATATTTTACCCTTACCATGCTGGTGATCCATCTAGTTCGTGTTATTGTTATTGGTTTGCCTTGGCAAGTAGACCACACCTCGCTGGGGTTGTCATGCCTGGTCACCTATACCGAGGGGGTGTCATGCGTTAGGTTCCAAGTTCTACCTGGTTGGTCTATGTTGCTTAAGGTCTCCTCCCTCATATGTATATTATCATGTGCAAGTCGAATATTTTACATGCAAGTTTTATTACAAGCATTGATCATATATGGCATATTGAGATTGTATCTATTGTCTATATCTTATGCATTTTGAATATATTAGCTTATGTCTTTGTTGTATTGCTCCCCTTATACTTAGTACATTCAAACGTACTAACACTACTCTATGCCAACATGATATCACCATGTAGGAACCGGAGCTCCTTTTGATCATCCTCCTCCACGTAGCTTGTTTAGTTCTTTGAAAAGAGCTTTGGTGAGTCCTCAATTTCTAGGACAATATCCATATTTATTCATGTTATGTTGGGACTTCTTCCTTATGTTGGATGCTTATTATTATAAGGGTGAGCCTGAGAAGTATCTTGGCCCCCACTCCATTCTAAAGTAGAGGTGTTGTTGGATACTAAGTTTGTATATGCTTTTGATCTTGACTCTTCTTATGTTTCTATATTTATGAAAGACTTTCCTTAGTCCCATTTGCCTTTTTATAGTTGGATCTTGTTGATGTTTATTTTCATTTGGGCAACCAAGAATGTGTACAAGATTTGCTAAGAGATTTGTTTGGGTTGTTCTTCGGACTTCCTAGTCGCTGTGTCACGTCTAGACACTAGGCTTGGGTCGTGACAAGCTTTGTATCAGAGCATTAGGTTGTTAATGATCCTTGTAAATCCAACACACCACATCAATTAGAATCTTCTTCATGGTTATAAAGTGCTCCATAACTATGAGCGGGAAGCTATAAGGCATTTTAGGAAATGTTTCACTTCTTCATGATCTATCTCGTGCTTTAGATGTAAAGATAAGGCGTTCCCCCTAACAAATGCTCTTTTCTTTTCTAGATCATGCCACTACTAAGAGGAAGACCAAGGAAAGCCCGTACACCCGAGGAGCAACTGGCCCCTTCCACTCCTCAAGCTCTTCAAGATGGAAGGGTGGCCCAAGATGAGTTTCGAAATGTCATCACTATGTTGGCCCATGCTATGACCAACAAAATGAACCAAGTGGTCCTATCTCGTCATCCTCCTACTCTGGCCTTAAGGGTGAGGGATTTCACAAGGATGAACCCTCCGGAGTTTCATGATATCAAGGCAGAGGAAGATCCCCAAGAGTTCATCGATGAGGTATATAAGGTGCTATCTATCATGGGGTAAATTCAAAGGAGAAGGCGGAATTAGGGGTCAAAGGTGTGGCCCAAATTTGGATTGCTCAATGGAAATTGGAGAGGAGAAATGATAATGCCATTGGTTGGGAGGAGTTCAAAGCTGCCTTCGTCAACCAGTTCTTCCCTATTGAGTTAAGAAAGGATAATATTGTGGAGTTTATTAACCTCATGCAAGGTTCCATGAGTGTGAGGTAGTATGCCCTCAAATTCCATAAGCTTTCCAAGTATGCTCCTCATTTGTTTGCCGACCCTAGAGCTAGAATGAACAAGTTTGTGTCAGGGGTGTCCAATTTGGTAAATGAAGAGTGTCATATCGCAATGCTTATAAGTGATATGGATTTGTCTTGGCTCATGACATATGCCAAACAACTTGAGGGAGAAAAGCTTAGGAAGAGGAGAAGTGGGGAGTTCAAGAGGGCTCAGTTTAAGGGTGGCTTCCAAGGTTCTAAGGGTGGTCGGTTTCATCAAGGTCAGAAGTTCCAAGGTCAAGGGTCCTCTAATTCTCCCAATAAGAGGTTGGCTAATGATGGGGGTGTCTAACCCAAGTTTTCAAGGTGGCAATGGTGGAATGAAAAATCCTAGGTGCTAAAGTTGTGGGAGAAACCATGGTGGTCCATGTTTGAAAAATTCTAATGCTTGCATTGGTCGTGGTGAGATGGGTCAAAGGTTATTGATTGTCCATATGCTCAAAACAAGGGTAAAGACGGTCGTTCTCAAGCCCAAGGTGTTAATATAGGTCAAAGGGAAAAGGGAGGCCAACAAGGGGATGCTCCAAGGCAAAATAGGTTCTTTGCACTCTAAGGAATGCAAGGAGTGGATGAGGTTCCCAATGTTGTTATCGGTATATTAAAGGTTTTTGATTGTGATGTGTATGCATTAATAGATCTAGGTGTCACTCTTTCTTTCATTACTCCTTTTGTTGCAAAAAGCTTCATGTGTGTCCCGAATTGTTCTATGAACCTTATGAAGTGTCTACCCCCGTTGGTGAGTCCATCATTGCTAAAAGAGTCTATAGGATTGCCCCGTGTTCATATTGCATAAAGTCTTGCCTTATGATTTTGTTGAACTTGATATGGTGGATTTTGATATTATTCTTGGGATGGATTGGGTACATGCATATCATGCTTCCATTAATTGTATAACCCGCAAGGTTAGGTTCGAATTCCCTAGTGAGCCCGTTCTTGAGTGGAAAAGTTGTAATATGGTGTTCAAGGGTCGATTCATTTCTTTTCTTAAAAAATTGATTTCTAAGGGTTGTATTTATCATATTGTAAAGCTTTGGGATATTGAGTCTAAAGTTCTTCCCATTGAGTCAGTTCTGGTGGTCAATGAGTTTCTTGATGTCTTTCTCGATGAGCTTACAGGTGTTCCTCCCGAAATCGAAATAAACTTTGGTATAAACCTCCTCCCCGATACTTAACCCATTTCCATTCCCCCTTATCGTATTGCCCCAACGGAGTTGAAGGATCAATTGAGGGATTTATTGGAGAAGGGTTTCATAAAGCCTAGCAAGTCACCTGGAGTGCACCAGTGTTGTTTGTAAAGAAAAAGGATGGTTCCCTTAGAATGTGCATTGATTGACGGCAACTCAATACAGTCACTATAAAGAACATGTACCCTCTAACAAGAATTGATGACCTTTTTGATTAACTACAAGGGGCTAGTCACTTTTCAAAGAATGATGTTTGGTCTGAATACCACCAAGTGAGAGTGAGGGGGTGTGATATTCCCAAGATGGCTTTTTGGACTATGTATGGGCACTTTAGTTTGTGGTAATGTCTTTTGGCTTGACTAATGCACCAATAATATTTTATGGATATCATGAGTAGGGTCTTTAAACCCTACCTTGATATGTTTGTGGTGGTCATTATTGATGATATATTATTTATTTCTGGAGTAAAGAAGTGCATGTGAATCATTTAAGGGCGGTGTTGCAAATTTTGAGAGCGGAGAGATTGTTTGCTAAATATGAAAAGTGTGAATTTTGGTTAAAAGAGGTTGCATTCCAAGGGAAAGTGGTGTCGGGTGATGGAATTAAAGTGGACCCTAAGAAGACAGAGGTGATAAGGAATTGACCTAGGCCCTTGACTCTGATGGATATTAGGAGTTTCTTGGTTTTAGCGGGTTACTACTAAAGGTTTGTGAATGGTTTCTCTTCTATTGCTTCCCCTATGACAATGTTGATCTAAAAGAAGGAAAATTTTTTTTGGACCGATGAATATGAAAAGATTTTTCAAACTTTGAAAGACAAGCTTATCTCCCCTTCTATTTTGGCTCTACCGGAAGGGCTAGAAAGGTTTGTGGTTTATTGTGATGCCTCAAGGATTGGTTTGTGGTGTGTTTTGATGCAAAATGGAAAGTTTATAGCATATTCCTCTAGGCAACTTAAGGTGCATGAGTGAAATTATCCCACCCATGATCTTGAATTGGAGGCCGTGGTGTTTGCTTTGAAAATTTGGCTCATTATTTGTATGGGGTTTATGTAGATGTGTTTACCGACCGCAAGAGTCTCCAATATGTGTTCACATTGAGATAAAGAAGGTGGTTAGAACTCCTTAAGGATTATGATATGAGTGTGCACTATCATCCAAAAAAAATTAATGTTGTGGACGATGCTCTAAGTAAAATGTTCATGGGTAGTCTAGCTCATATTGATATCGGTAACAATGAGTTGGCTAGAGAAGTTAACTGATTGGCCAGGTTGGAGGTTAGGTTGATAGAGGTTGTGTAATGGTTGTTGATGGTTCCAAATCTTCTTTGATTGAGGAAATCAAGTCAAAATAAGAACTTGACCCCGCCTTGCTAGAGTTGAAGGCTTTGGTGAAGGATGGTAAAGTGGAGGTTTACGCCCAAAGGGAAGATGATGCTCTTAGATACCAAGGTAGGTTGTGTGTTCCTAATGTGGATGACTTGAGGAAGTTAATTTTGAAAGAGGCCTAAAATTCATCCTATTCTATTCACCCAGTTCCACAAAGATGTATAAAGACTTGAGGGAGGTGTATTGGTAGGGGTGGTATGAAGAGGGATATTGCCAAGTTCGTAGCCAGGTGTCACAATTTTCAACAAGTGAAAGCCGGACATCAAAGGTCGGGTGGCCTAGCTCAAGACATCAAAATTCCTACTTGGAAGTGGGAAGAGATCAATACGAATTTTGTTTTTGGGTTGCCAAAGACTAAAAAACATTTTGATTCTATTTGGGTTATTATAGATAGAATGACATATTCGGCTCACTTTCTACCTGTTAAAACAACTTATGGTGCCGAAGATTATGCCAAGTTATATATTCATGAGTTAGTTGGATTGCATGGGGTACCCTTGTCTATTAATTTGGATCGTGGTGCTCAATTCTCTTCTCATTTTTGGAGATCCTCCCAAAAGGATCTTGGTACCAAGGTCAAGCTTAGCACGACTTTTCATCCTCAAACGGATGGTCAAGCAGAAAGGACTGTCCAAACTCTTGAGGATATGCTTAGAGCTTGTGTTTTTGTGTTTAAGCGTAGTTGGGATGAACATCTTCCACTTATTGAGTTTGCTTACAATAATAGCTACCACTCTGGCATTGGTATGGCTCCTTTTGAAGCTTTATATGGTAGGCATTGTAGATCCTTGATTGGGTGGTTTGAAGTGGGGGAGATGTCTTTGTTAGGACCGGACTTGGTTATGGAATCTTTGGAAATGGTGAGGTTGATAAAGGAGAGACTACGGACAGCCCAAAGTAGACAAAAGTCTTACATCGATGTGAGAAGAAGAGATCTTGAGTTTAATATGGATGATTAGGTTTACTTGAAGGTCTCGCCCATGAAAGGTGTGGTCCAGTTTGGAAAGAAAGGGAAATTAATCCCAAGGTTTGTGGGTCCTTATTGAATTTTGAGGAAAGTTGGTAAGGTTGAATATGAATTGGAGTTGCCTATGGAGATGAACATAGTTCATTTGATCTTCAATGTATCTATGTTGAGGAGATGTGTTGGTGACCCAACTGCTATAGTACCCTTAGAGGTTGTGGATTTTGTGGAGGATAATTTGACTTGTGAGGAGGTCCTGTAGAAATATTGGATAGACAAGTGAAAACGTTGAGGAACAAAGATGTAGCATCCCTCAAGGTCCTTTGGAGGAATCAATAAGTTGAAAGTCCCACGTAGGAAGTTGAAGCAGACATGAAAAAATGATAACCATACCTCTTCCACTCATCTCAAGTCGAAGGTATTGACTTATGTCCCATATGTGGTTTCAAGTCTTAAGTTTCTGCACTCGTGTCATTTTGCATGTATTCATGTTTATGGTAACAAGCTTATGGTGATGTTTGACATTCATGTTGAAACTTTTTGAAAATGATGTTTAAGTGCATTTGTTGTATTCATGTTGGGCTGTAATTTTCATAATTACTTTTCTTACACATCTTTCTTTGACATTTGGGGAGTAATGTTCCCCGGCGGGGGGGGGGGGGGGGGGGGGGGGGTTTTAAAACCCCCTTTGTGTGGTGGGGTGTGCCCCGGAGGGGGGGGGCCACCGTGCCCCC
>JAOTQR010124820.1:0-23195 GCA_025774065.1 Solanum ossicruentum
TATATAAGCATGATTTTACTTCAAGCATCATTCATACATGTCATATTGTTAGTATGCTATCTATTGCTTATGATTATATATGCAACCTATGATACCTATCATTTGTTGCATTGCATCCTACATACTTAGTACATTCAAATGTACTAACGCATATTTTACGCCTATATAATGTCACCATGTAGGAACCGGTGCACTACTTGATCATCCTCCTCCTCCACGGGGCTAATTCAATTATCCTACATGTTTATTGGTGAGTTCTCCACTTCAGGGATGCTGCTTATAAACTCTTTCTATGTATTAAGTCTATCTTTCTATTGGTTATGTATTTACTATGAGGGTGAGCCCGGTTGCTTATCTTGCTCCCCGCTCTTATCTATGTAGTAGAGGTGTCCTTGGACATATTATGTATCTATGTTATGAGTCTTATCTCTCTTGTTTCATGATGTTATGATATGAAGGTTTATCCTTAGTCTCAATTCCCTTGTTTAGCATATTTTTCATCTTCATTTTGATTTCTTTCGTGACAGAGGATGTGTAATGATATGTTATGAGACTTGTTTGGGGTTCCTTCGAGTTCCCTATTCATCGGTCACGTCAAGGCCCTAGGCATGAATCATGACACCCCAGGTATTTTTTTTTACCCTTATGGTTTATTTTGCTTTGCTTTTGTGCATTCAAGACAATGCACATCTATTTTAATTGGTTGAGGGTAGTTATATGCCTTGTGTAGTTTGAGTAGCTTGGGTCCATAACTACACCAATTTTTGATCCTAGGGTTTTCTTGCCTATGTTCTTTTTCCCCGTGAATATTTAATTTCTATTGAACCAGCATGTTTAGGTTGTTTTAGATAATATTGGTAGCACATAGTATGAATACTTATGGCATATAACATGTTTTTGTGTTTTGTTTGAAAAATGATACCCACCAAAAATTTTGATTAGTAGTTAGATAGCAACCATGCATGTTTAGGTATGCTAATGTTTGTTATGATAAGTGAGGATAAATTGAGATATAAAGCATGATCTAAGAGTCTGTGTTGATGATGTATGCAGTGCCATGTGAGTGTGAGATTAATTTGCCAAATTCATGTGTTTTGTGTTAATTCAGAACTTACCCTATTACTCTAAGTTAGATTGTAGATTAATTGGAGTAGGAAATGATCTTAGTCCATTGTTCTTAATAGTCCACTCAACCTAAAATGACCAACTGAAACTATTATATATCCCTTGTTCATAATGTTTGATCCTAATGTGTACCTATTTTTTGAAAACACCTGGTTTAGCCTTGCTAGATGTAAAATCCTTATGTTGGCCTGGTCCTTCCTTGAACATTATGCACCTCGACTGATGCAAAATACCTAAGTTGAAGGGGGCTACCAAAATTGGCCCTAGTTCTAAGGACGGATATTGTGCACCTCAATACAGGCTAAAAGCCTAAGTTGAGAGTGACTGGTGTAAGGTTGGAACACAAAATTAAGGGGCTGAATTAGTGAGATAGAGGAAAAAAAGGAAAGAATCATGTACTGGGTAATGAAGTGTAAAGACAAGGCAAAATGCTGAAAAATGAAAAGAAATCACCTAGAAAAGCTTGAAGTTGGAAAAAGGGAGAATAAGGTGAACATAAAAGAGTTGGTAGAGCAAAAGCATAGAAAAATGCGCAGTGTCAAGGAGGGCCTTTAGTCACTATGTTCCCATAATATCATACCAAAGCACCTTGAGCCTAGTTACAAGCCTAGAAAGTCCTAAAGTGATCTTAGTGCAGTTTGTTGAAGGTCTTAATCATGAGTATAGGGGTAAGCCTATGGTATTAGGCATGATGCATGGATATCTTTTTTTGTGAGAGTGAGTGATACTGCATAGTCCCAATCATATACATGAAAACATCATTGAGTTTTAAATATGTGACTTCTTTCTGTGAGGGAATTTGCATTGTGTTGTTAGCACTAGACTTGTTCAGTGATTGTGGATTGTTGATATTATCTCACTTGTCATAGTTATGTTGTCACATGCACTAGTTTGTATTGGTTTGCTAGATAGCTATCTGATCCTGTTTCGAAAAATTGACATAAGTGTTTGAGTTTATGATTTATGTGATGTATGACATTAGGTTGAGCTCTGTGCATTTCTTTATTATCTATATAGATTGAGTCTATCACTTGAGGATAAGCGACAATTTTAAGTTGAGGGTGTTGATATGATGCCAAAATACAAAACTTTTGATGCTTAAAACATGGAATTTTGTGTGTTCTCAATGCGATATTAGTTGGTTTTATGTGTTTATATATATAGGATTATAGGTTGGCCTTGATTTTGGGAAAAAGTGCAGAAGTTGCTAAATTTTTACTGTTATACGATACCTTTTATGGGGCCATAGGGTGGTTTCATGAACAATTTTAGTAAGGGGCTAGTTTTTGAAGTTTATTCTACGAACATGTAGACAACCCATAGAAGGTTTTACGAGTCGCAGAAGATGTATCAGAGATTAGGACTTTCGGAAGTTTGATCAAATGAAACCCCTTTTACGGGTAGTAAACTACCTTACGATTCATAGAGAGGTGTCATAGAGTTGAAGTCCAAATTTCTAGCAACTGAATACGAGGCCACAATTACGGGCCATTGAATGCAATACTACCCATAAACCCCTTTCGTGTGACGTGCCGATCAGTTCTCTTATTTTATTTAGGACTTATATTTATTTATTATAAATAGGTTTTTTAGGTTATTTTTGTAGAAGTTTACACCTAGTACTAAGAGAACTTAGTAACTAGAGAGAGAAAACTGTGAGATCATATTGGAGAGTCTTTGAGAATGCTTGTGTTTGAGTTTCATCTATAAGATTGTGATTTTTATTGAAGTTGGATTTGCTTGTTCTTAATTCTATTATGTAAGTGTTCAATTATGTTTTGTGAATCCATAATTCTTGCATCTACATAAAGTATAAGTAGCTAAATCTACAACTAAGGTTGTGGGAACTATGAAGAACTAACAAAGTAAAATCAGATAATTCATAATTCTTGGAAGATGTATATGCATGTATCAATTAACTCTCTTCATTTTGAATATTTTCTAATGGTGGCCAACATTAGAACCCGCCTAGTGTTACTGACTGGACCAAGTTAGTATGAATAGAAAAAAAGATTAATTAACGAGATTCGATTGATGTGTTCTCATCTAATTAACCAAACTGGGCCAAGAGGAGGTTGTACTGGGACTAATAGGTAAGGGTAAATAATGCATACTATGGATATGAGCCAAGTAGCATAGTCAAATTCACCTCTCACCCTTGACCAAAGGACTTGGTGATTTGGTTGAAAGAGGTTTTCTTCCTAGGTCATTTGGTTTCGGGGAATGGTATCAAGGTGGATTCTAAGAAAATGGATTTTTTTAGATTGGCCTAGACCATTGACCCCGTCAGATATTTGGAGCTTCTTGGGCTTAGTGGGTTACTACCGGAGATTTGTCAATGGGTTTTCTTCTGTTACTTCTCCTATGACAAAATTGACTCAAAAGAAGGCTAAGTTTGTATAGACTGATGAGTGTGAGAGGAGCTTCCGAACGTTGAAAGATAATCTTGTGTCTGCTTCTATATTGTCACTACTGGATGAGCTAGATGGGTTTGTTGTATATTGTTATGCTTTTAGAGTTGGTTTGGGTTGTATTCTAATGCAAAATGGTGAGGTCATAGCCTATGCTTCTAGGCAACTCAAAGTGCATGAAAATAACTATCCTACCCATGATCTTAAACTAGTCACTGTGGTATTTGCACTAAAGATATGGCAATTATTATTTGTATAGGGTGCATGTGATGTGTTCACCGATCATAAGAGCCTCCAATATGTTTTCACTTAAAAGGATCTTAACTTGAGGCAAATGAGGTGGTTAGAACTTCTTAATGATTATAATATGAGTGTGCATTATCATCCGGGTAAGGCTTACATTGTAGCAGATGCTTTGAGTAGGGTGTTTATAGGTAGCCTAACTCATGTTGATGATGGTGGCAAGAGGGTGGCTAGGGAGTTCCATCGGTTGGCTAGGTTGGGAGTTAGGCTAGAAGGAGTTGATAATGGTGTTGTTGTTGATAATGGTTCAAGCTTCACTGGTTGAGGAGGTGAAAGCTAAGCAAGACCTTGACCCCACTTTGTTGAATTGAAGGCATTGGTAAAAGATGGTAAGGTGGTAGTTTTCTCCCAAGGGGGAAATGGTTCCCTTAGGTACCAAGGTAGATTGTGTGTGCCTTGTGTTGATGGCTTGATGGAAAAGATTCTTGATGAAGCTCATGGTTCTTCTTATTCTATTTAACATGGGTCTACTAAAATGTATAGAGATTTGAGAGAGGTGTATTAGTGGGGAGGCATGACAAAAGACATTGCAATATTTGTGTTTGATTGCCATAATGGCCAACAAGTCAAAGCCGAACATCAAAGGTCGGGTGGGCTAACCAAAGACATAGAGTTTCCTACTTGGAAGTGGGAAGAGATTAATATGGACTTTGGAGCTACGCTGCCCAAGACTAGGAAAGGTTTTGACTCCATTTGGGATGTGTTTAATAGGATGATGAAATTGGCTTAGTGTCTACTAGTTAAGACTACATATGGGGCTGAAGATTATGCTAGGTTGTAGATTCGTGAATTAGTGAGGTTGCATGGGGTTCCTTTTTCTATTATATCGGATCGTGGTGCACAATTTACTTCACACTATTAGAGGTCTTTCCAAAGAGGTCTTGGAACCAAGGTAAAGCTTAGTACAACCTTACACTCTCAAACAGATGGCCAAGCGAAAGGACTGTCCAAACCCTTGAGGATATGCTTAGGGCTTGTGTATTGGAGCTTAAGGGTAGTTGGAATGACCATCTTTCATTGACTGAGCTTGCATACAACAATAGCTATCATTCTAGCATCAGTATAGCTCCTTTTAAAGCTCTCTATGGTATACGTTGTAGATCACCGGTTGGATGATTTGAAGTTGGAGAGGTGGCCTTATTAGGTTCGGATCTAGTTATGGATGCGATGGAGTAGGTTAGGATTTTAGAGAAAGGTTGAAAACAGCTCAAAGTCACCAAATGTCTTATGCTGATATGAGGAGAAGGAATCTTGAATTCAAGGTTGGTGATTAATTTTATTTGATGGTGTTACCCATGAAGGGCGTGGTCCATTTTGGTAAGAAGGGCAAGTTGAGCTCTAGATATGTGGGTCCTTGTAGGGTGATGAAAAGGATTGACAAGGTGGATTACGAGTTAGATTTGCTTAGAGAAATGGAATTGGTTCATCTGGTATTTCATGTGTCTATGTTGAGGAAGTATGTATGTGATCCTAATGCTATTGTGCCTCTTGATGTTATGGGGTTAGTTGAAGATTACTTAGAGATCTTGGATAGGCAAGTGAAGAGGTTGAGGAATAGGGAAGTTGCTTCTGTTAAGGTCCTCTGAGGAACCAATAAGTCGAAGGTGCTACTTGGAAGGTCAAAGAGAATATGCAAAAGCGATACCCTTACCTTTTCCACTCCACTAAAGCCTAAGGTATTGATCTAAGTCCTTTATATGATCTCATGTCTTAAGTTCAGCCCTCATGTCATTGCATACATTCACGTTTAAATTGACAAGTTCATGATGATTTTACACTTCTGTTGAGATTATTGAGATGATGTTTAAGTGCATTGTTGCATCCTTATGTGGGCTGAAATTGTCATGTTTGCATGTTTCAAATACGTTTCTTTGATATCCGGGGACGAATCCTCCCAAGGGGAGATATTGAGACAACCTCAAAAAGTGCCCAAAAATGTGCCTCGAAAGTGCCCAGAATCGTAATTTCCATATCTCTCAAAATTTATGCGTAATATAAAAAATATGACTTCATATTCTCGTTCAAAAGGCTCAAATTGAGTGGGAAATAGGTCTAACCCCAATTTAAGAGTAACCGTACCAAAATTTGAAAAATCGCAAAATGCGATTTCCAGTGAGGTTTTCATGCCCCTAGCGTGATGTGACAAGGGCACGCTTCCCTATAAATTGTTCCCAGATATTCTTGTTCGGCCCAAGGCCTTTTGGTCTTGAGTCTAAGTGTTCTCATGCGTGGAAATGCCTATACTTAGTCTTATTTCACCCTCATATCATTCAAGACATTCCCAAATACTCACTTAAACACTTAACCAATATTTCATCTCCTAAATTCAAGTCTCAAAACTCATCTACACTCAAGATTCTCATTCAAGCTTCAAGTCTCCATCTCCAATCTTATTCAAGGATTTTCCAAAAGTCAAGGTATGTGGGTTTCTTTTATGGGTTCCTTTCACCCCTGATATCCAAGCTCACTTTTACCTAAAATTGCATTATTTAAAGTTGATTTACTCATGGGTCTCATCTATTATGAATTTCACTGCATATATGTTGGGGTTTCATGAAAATATGGTTGTTTTAGCATGTTTCGAGCTTTGAATCTAAGATCTATTGTGAGAATTGATGATGGGTTTTGATGTATATTGTTTGAGGGTGTTGCCAAGTACCTACTGATGGTTTTGCACTAAATTTCCTAGCATGATTCCACTCTTGAATTGCATAGTTTTACACTAGAACTATAGACCCGCCAAGTGTTTGATAACATATCCGTATAATGATTTCTTGAGGAATTAAAGATTCTATGCATGTCTTATGAGTTGAATAACTATATGATGATAAAATGAATATATGTATGTGGATTTCTTCTATATAGTTTTGGAATGTGACCATGCCCTACTCGGGCGTTGTGCATCGGATAACCATGTCGAGGGGTTTGTACCTTGATAACCCTATCGAGGGGTTTGTACTTTGATAACCATTTCGGGGGGATTTGTACCTCGGTCTCCAAAGGTGGTAGGGTGCAATGATCCACCAACCATGCCGGTGGGTTTGTACCTTGATAAACATGTCAAGGGGTTTGTAGCTTGTTCACCAAGTGTGGTAGGGTGCGATGATCCACCACCAGTTGATGGGGTTAGTACCTCAATCAATAAGGGTGGTAGGGTGTGACGATCCACCAATATGATAGTGGTCTCTTCTTGTTCATGTATTATGTTCTATATAAGCATGATTTACAACATTGCATCTCATATACATGCCATATTGTTCTATGATATTCGTTGCCTATGCTTATGCATTTCGATTTATCTCTTATTGCATTGCATCCTACATACTTAGTACATTCAAATGTACTAACGCATACTCTATGCCTACATGATGTCACTATGTAAGACCCGGAGCCCCATTTGAGCATCTCCATACATGTGGCTAGTATAATTCCACTCAAGCTTGTTGGTGAGTCCTCCATTCAAGGGACGTTGCTTATTATCTCATGTTATGTTCTAAGACTACCCTTCTTTTTGTAATGTTGACTATGAGGGTGAGCCCAGTAGCTTGTCTTGGCCCCCGCTCTTATCTATATAGTAGAGGTGATGTTGGACATGTCATGTGTATTGTTATGAGCTTTGACTCCCTCTTGATTCTTGATGTTTATGATATAGAAGTTGTCCCCTAGTCCCATTGTCCCTATTTACTCTATTGTTGTTGTAGTTTATTATTTCTATGACCGAAGATGTATAATGATATGTTAAAAGGCTTGGTTGGGGTCCCTTTGGGTTTCCCATGCGTCGTGTCACATCTAAGCCCTAGGCTTGGGTCATGATAGTTATCTAGTGATAATGAGTTGGGGAATCATGAGGTATACAATGCCCTAGTTTCTCCCTATATTGACTTCTCTCTGATGTTAGTTAGTTTAGTCATATTTTTCATTGATTATTGCATATTCCCCCATTTGGGGAAATAAGTGGGTTAGCCATTCGAATTATGATCATTGAATTCTCTTGAGTCTACGTATTCCCTGTGGGTTCAACCCTAACCTTTGTTAGGTTCTTTTTCTTGATACCAATCGCTTTATCCTCTAAAAATAAGGTGTAACTTAGGTGACATCACCATACTACCAATCAAAGTAAATCCATCCAATAGCAGTCAATGATAAATTAATCAAACACTATAAAACCTTGTGGAACTAGTATTAGGCACGAAATTTTACATATTTAGAAGAAAATATAATTCATCACTGTGTATACCCACAAAATTTACATTCACTTCAGTCGTACTTCTTTAAATTAACATATGTCTGTCACAAAACTATTTCTAAGGCCTACTTGTTGTTTGAATAGATGAAAATGACAATATTTTGAGGCTAACATAGTTATTAACTGCACTCATATTGTTTAGAAAATTTCTTACAAAAAGCGTTTCCAAAGAAAGAGGTCGATTTAATGGCGATTAAAGCTTGGATTATGGCTGTTGATACTCAAAAAAGAAAGGGCTTTCTCCTGTATACATGATTAGGAGGAAAGCATGGACTACAAAGTTTGGTAGGAAGAACAGAGGGGTTAGCTTACTCCGGATCTCCTCAACAACATACAACAACAAAACTCACTGTGATCTAAATCACAACAAACATCTTAACTGGAACAAGGAGCAAATGAGAGTGGGTCTGCTATGGAGGAATAATGTATTTGTAGAACCATAAGAGCTTACTTGGAATATAGAAAAGAACGCGATGTAAAACAGATCATCCATAAATTGATCGGAGGAACAAAAGAACGCGATGTTATCTTGATTGTTGGAATGGTAAGACTAGGAGAAACAACTTTGTCTAGAAAGATGTTACTATTGATCACTTTGATGTTCACCTTATGAGAAAAAAAGAAGTACAACTATTGTAAAAACTCACGTTCAAGAAGTTACCATGCTGATCAATGATCCTTAGTTTCTTGGATTCCCAACTGATGAAGAGATTTGGAAATTATTGCAAAAGAAAGTATTTAAATGCAAGAGTTTTCCGTTGGATCTACAAGAAGATGGATTTGAAGTTGGTTGAAACTATAAGGGATTGTGCTGAATGCTGGCATTATTGCACATAACTAAAGGTGAGTCTCCCTATTGAAAAGTTTGAAAAAGACTTATGTTTCCCTGGTCGATAAGATCATGGTATGAACGTAGATCAATCAAGTTATGACTATTTACGAGATCATCTAAAGCAGTTCCTTCTTAATGTTTCAATCAGTCAACACTCCCTTTAAGTAATTCAGCTCCAAAAATTCTTACACATTTTTTATTAGGAAGATGGAAACACATCCTTCATAGTAGAAGCAATACTTATATAGTTCAAAGCACTTGCAATTTTCAAAAATAAATTCAGTTTCAGTTTCAATTTAAAAAAAAAAAGTTCAAAGCACTTAGATGGTTACTCTTCTTCTCTAAAGACTAGCTGGTCTTTAAGTTACTCTTCTTATGTAAGGGTGCTTTTTTTATAGTAGTGTATCTAAATTACAGAATTCAAGTAGCTAGATAGATATAAAACAACTTAATCGCATCTACATAACCATAACCATAAAAAAGACAGTGTTGCCAGTAGAAATAGGCTAAATCTCCTTGCTTAAAAAATACACCGAAGGACAAAAATAGGTTATCCCTGTAGAACAAATTCCTATAAATTCAGCTACACAACTTATTCAAAATACCAATGATGCACCTTACCAGTGATAGACCTTATATCAAATCCAAAAATAGATTATCTAGCCTTAGACGAGTTTAGTTATAGACTTATCTTAACAATTTATTCCTGTGAATTTAGCTCAGCTACTCTAATTACACAATCTAATTAAATCAATTATCCTTTAGAATAACTTAAAGTTTAGATTAACATCTCAAAAGTCCTTTGTAGAGAGAAGAAAATAGAGGTAGAAGAAGAAGGAGGAGGAGAAGGAGGAAGGAAGGAAGAAGAAGATAAAGGAGGAAGAAGGAGAAAGGAAGAAGAAGAGGATCATCTCAAAAGTCATCACGTTCCATGTTATCTTTTTGTGTATTGAATTTTTCTTGCATTTGTTGTTGAATCCTCTCTTCTAGCTCCTCATTTTTTTCTGCATCCTTTAATCATCAACAACATTTGGGTAAGTTTCGAAATCTGATGCTTTGCATTTTCGAAGTGTCTTCGTAATTCCACGTTCATACAACCTTACTCAACCTGGATTTTCAGGTGCCATAACTTTTGAATATGCATCAATTGATTGGCTACCATCTTCACTTTCTTGAGTTTCTATCATTTCCATTTCAGCCTACAAATAAGATTTAAGAGAAGAGAAAAAGAGTTAAATTATATAAGAACTAATCCAATATTTAAGAACAAACAAATGATACTCAAAATACAAATGCATGATTTCAGGTTTGGAATATTCGTAGTAAAATGCAAATTCATACTTTATCTAGACATTAAAATACTGTTTGCTTTGCTTTTACCAGGCCGATGATAAAGATTCCTTCATACTTTGGTCTAATGTTAACTATCTGTTAATTACTTTAAGCACAAGCTGATAACACAACCCAAGACCAACAGGTACAACAGTCGGCAAGTTAAGTACGCTAAAGCTCTCGCTATGAGTAGGATTTGGGGAAGGCTCCGACCATAAGGGTCTATTGTATGCAACCTTACCTTGCATATGTGGAGATTATTCACGTCTGGAAGCTTTAAAAATCTAGACATAGGAGCAATTTGATTCTTCTTTGATACCCTAGTTTGGTTAAATACAAAATCCTAAATTTCTGGAGTCCTTATCTAGATTAGACTACCATACTAACTGATCAAAAAAATTGTATTACCAGATTACTACTCTACCAAAGCACTCACAAGTGAATCAATTGATTGACTGACTGAGAGAAGATCAATAACATAGTCACACAGTGACTTCATACAACGTTGGAAAATAGAACTCAAAGCTCTACCACTGTAGGAACCAATCATACTCAAAGAGGTGCTTGATTTTGGATTTTTAGGGGTATAATGCTCCGTGAGCTGGGCAAATGAACATAAATAAAATATCATGAAATTGTATTTGCCCCTTATGACTTCCTCTTCCTATTTCTACAATATAATTAACTTCTATGATTTTGATTTACATAGACTCATAACTTTCCTAGCTATCATATTTTGTGTCATCTTCTTTGTACTTTTAAATAGGTCTATTCTATGCCTCTCCACTCGATAGATTCTCTCAAGACACCTCAACCTGATCCTAATGTTATTCTTTTTAATAGTCTCAAATGGGTGAAACTTAAATATTTCAAATTGACTTAACAGCTTTGATGCCACCAAATGAATTTCCCTTTAACACTGTAATCTAAACCATTATCCATTTTTTGCCCTTAAAAGTGTATCTCCCATTATCTTCGCATTGAAGGAAAAAATAGAGAGATTGAAAAATGAAGGTAGAGCTGCAATTTATGAAATCGAAGGAAAAGATATGGTAACTTGGAAATGAGGGTAGGGCAGCAATATGAAGGACCTTAGATATGGTAACTTGGATTTCTTTAGTTTGATTTTATGCTCTGTTTGTTTCTATAATTGTCACGACCCAAGCCTAGGGACTATACGTGACACGGAGAATAGGGAACCCCAAACAAGCCTCTTAACTTGTCATTACACATCATTGGTCGTGGAAGCATATAAAAATATTAAAGAGCAAGAATAGGGGCAAAGGGGCTAAGGGAATAAAAGCTTGCACAATATCATAGTAAAGAGACAAGAGTCAATACATATCATAGATACATAACACATCCAACAACTATCTCTACTACATAGATAAGAGGGTGGGCAAACACAAAGCAACTGGGATCACCCTCATAGTCAAATAGAACGTAAGAAGAGTGTTCCAATACTTAACAAGAGAGAGAGTAGACTAAGGTTCCCGAAGTGGAGGACTCACCGACTAGCTTGAGTAGCACCAAACTAGCCACGTAGAGGAGGATGATCAACTTGGGCACCGATTCCTACATGGTGACATCATGTAGGCATAGAGTATGCATTTAGTACATTTGAATGTACTAAGTATGTAAGATGCAATGCAACAATAGACAGGCATCATAATCAAAATGAATAATATTAAGCAATAGGCATAATATAACAATATAGCATGCATGACCAATGCTTAAGTAAAAATGCCTAAGTAACTCATGCTCATACAGGATAACATATGTGTAGAAAAGACCAAGCTATCTATTCAAAGTATAAGCCCCTTGGTGGTTGTGTGTTATAAACCCCTCACATGGTTGATGATAATCACACCTTATCAACACGGTGGCGAAGTGCAAACCCCTCACATGGTTGATGAGTACAAAACCCCAACATGGTTATTCGGGCTCTTATCCCTCCGGATCGAGTATGGTCTAATGCAACACTCTATATAGAGTATATCATATACATAAGATCATTTCATTATCATACAGTCATTCACATCATATCTCATGCTTTGGACCTTCAACTCCTCGAGAAACCACATCCGGACATTTTATCGAACACTTAGAGAGTGTGTAATGCTAGTATAAAACCATGAATTATAGAGATGAAATCATACAAGAAAATTCTTTGTAAAACCATCAATCAACACATTGCAACACCCTCAGGCAATATACATCAAAACCCCTTCTCAAATCTTATAATAGATTAAAGATTTATAGCTCAAAACATGGCAAAACAGTCACAACTTTACATAGCTTTAACATAGTGTGCAGTGAATTTCAGAACAAGCAAGACCCAATTGTAAATCAACTTTAAATCATGCAATTTAAGCAAAAGGAGGCTTGGGTAAAAGGAACTCATGAAAGAAACGCACATACCTTAGCTTAGAGATGAACTAGGTAAAGATTGGAGATGGAGGCTTGAAGATTGAAGAAGAATCTTAAAAGAGAACCTTAGCTTGGGATAAGGGTTTGGGACTTTAGTTTGGGGAGTGAAAATATGACGAAGCGTTTGAGTAAGTATTGAGAAATGTTTAGGATGATATGAGGGTGAAATTTGGGTAAGTATAGGTAAAAACACGTTTGGAAACACTTAGGCCCAAGACTTAGAAGTCTTGGACCAAACTAAACAAATCAGTCCCCAAAATGTAATGGGGTGCGTCGCGAGGGCAACACAAAAACCCACTGGAATTTGTGTTCTTGGAATTTCATAATTGCTACTATTTCGCTCTTAAATCAGGGTTAGACCCTTCTTCACCTAATTTGGACCCTCTAAACAAGAATATGAAGATAGATTTTTGAAATAGCATATGAATTTTGAGATATATTGAATTTAAAATTTTTGGCATTCCGAGGCATGTTTTCCAGCACTTTTTGGGGTCATTTCACCTAAGCCTAGGGTATAGATGTAACACAATGAATGGGGAACCCAAAGGAACCCCAAACAGGCCTCTTAGCATATCAATTACACATCCTTGGTCGCAGAAGAAAAACATCAACAACAAGAGACATAAAGAAGGGAAAAAAAGACTAAGGGAAGTCTTAGATAATCATGAAACATTCAAGAGTCAAGAGCTAAGCATAAATACATCAATTATTCCAACAACACCTCTAGCATAGATTTGACAGGGACCATGACACTTTCCGAGCTCACCCTCATAGTATGAAATGTTCAACATAAAGACATAACAAAAGTAAGAGTAGCATAGTTAGTGTCCCTGAACATGAGGACTCACCAAACACTTATCGTCAAGATGCCAAAACTAACCACGTGGAGGATGATCGTGAGGAGCTCCGGTTCCTACATAGTAACATCATATAGGCATAGAGTATGAATTAGTATGTTTGGATGTACTCAGTATGTAGGATGCAATGCAATAAGACATAGGTAACATGGTCAAAATGCATAAGCATAAGCAATAGATAAGTATAATAACAATATGGCATGCATGATCAATACTTAAAGTAAAACATGTTTGTATAGAACATAATACATTTGTAGGAAGAAACCATATCCACAAAGCCCAAGCAAGCTTTACTTGAACTCCAAGGCATGCCACCCCCTTGGAAGGTGATTGAGGTACATACCCCTCAACAAGGTAGATGGCATGTCACCCCCCATCATAGTGGTCAAGATATATACCCCTCAACAAGGTAGATGGGCATGCCACCCCCCATCATAGTGGTCAAGATACATACCCCTTAATAAGGTAGATGGGCATGCCACACCCTATCATAGTGGTCAAGGTACATACCCCTCAACAAGGTAGATGGGCATGACACCCCCTATCATAGTGGTCAAGGTACATATCCCTCAACAAGGTAGATAGGCATAAAAACCCCATCATAGTGGTTGAGGCATGTCACCCCTCAACAAGGTGTAGTCAACTTGCAACACTATAAATACTTTTCATGAACCCAACACGTATATACATTCCCTTAATCATCATAGAGTCACTAGGCTTGTAAATCATACAATAAATCATCAATAACTTAAGAATTCATGTCAAGACATTTTATCAAACACTTGGTGGGTGTGAAATACTAGTTCAAAATCATGAAATTCAAGAGTGAAATCATGTGAGAAAACTCAATATAAATCAAACTACCAACACATAGTAAAACCCTCATGCAAGATAGCTTGAAATCCCTTATCAAACCTTATAATAGGTTATAGTTTCATAGCTCAAAACATGCATAGTCATAATAGACAAACCATCGAATAGTATAAGCTTGAAATAGGTAGACATTTGTTTCCAAGTATCATTTCATAAAACCCTAACATAATTTGTAATCATAACTCATAATAAATAATACCCATAAGTAATACAAACATGCTATTTTCATAAGAAGGAAGGTTGGGCACCATGGGTGAAAGGACCCAATGGTTGAAACTCACATGCCTTGAATTTGGGGACTTCCTTGATGTAGATTTGAATAAGAATTGAAGCTTGAATGAAGTTCTTGAGATCCAAAATTGAGCTTGAGACACTTGAATATGGTGAAATATTTTGTAAGTGTTAGAGAGGGTTTTGAGAGTTTCTTGAGTGATATAGAGTTGAAAAATAGCTAAATGTGCTTTCACGCATAGGTGGGCATGGGTCAAAGACCTCAATGCCTTAGGCCAAAACAGAAAAAATAAGGAAGTCACAACACTGCTCTGCGATAGATCCGCGTCTTGAAGCCATCGCAGACAGCATCTATCCCCGAAAATTTTGTGAAAATCAATTTTTGCTACGGGTCCTCTAAAATTGGGGTTATACCTATCTCTGAATCAATTTTGCCCCTGATTAAGAATATGAAGCTGACTTTTCAATATCATGCATGAATTTTGAGATATCTGAAAATTATAATTATGGACATTTTCGAGGCACCTTTTCGGGACGTTTCAATATCTCCCCTTGGGAACATTCATCCCTAAATATCAAAGAAGAAACATACATAAGAGAAGTAACCAAGAAGATTTCATCCTGACATGAATGCAATAAATGCACTTAAATATCATTTTCGAAAATCTCAACATAAATGTGAAAAAAAATCATCATAAACTTGTCAACATAAATATGAGGGCATGCTATGACATAAAGGCTAAAACTTAAGACTTGAAATCATATAAAGGAACTTAAATTAGTATCTTAGGCTTGAATAGAGTGAAAGATATATGGATATTGCTTTCTCATGTCCGGCTCAACTTCCCATGTGGCACTTTTAATTTGTTAGTTTCTCCAAAGAACCTAGACGAAACCTACATCCTTGTTTCACAATGTATTCATTTGTCTATCCAAGATTTCTACTAGAACCTCTTCATAAGTCAAGTAATCTTTCACCCCACCCATAACATCCAAAGGTACAATAGCACTTGGGTCACTGACGCACTTTCTTAATATAGACACATGGAAGACTAGACATATTCATTTCAATGGGAAACTTTAACTCATAGGTCACCTTCCCAATACTCCTCAACACTCTATAACGACCCATAAAGCTTGGTCTCAATTTACCTTTCTTACCAAATCGAACCCATACCCTTCATGGGTGAGATCTTCATGTAAACCCAATCACCAATCTTAAATTCAAGATCTTTCCTTCTCACATATGAATTTGAATTTTGTCTACTATGGGTTGTTTTCAATCTCTCCCTTATCAACCTCACCATCTCCAAGGCCTCCATGACCAAATTTGTACCTAATAAAGCCATCTACCCCACCTTAAATCATCCAACCATGGATCTACAATGCCTACCATAGAAAGCTTCAAAAGGAGCCATACCAATACTTGAATGATAACTATTGTTGTAAGAAAACTCAATGAGTGGAAGATGTTCATTCTAACTACCCTTAAACTCCAAAACACAAGATCTAAGCATATCCTCAAGAGTTTGGATAGTTCTTTCGACTTGGCCATCCATTTGAGGGAGAAAGGTCATACTAAGCTTAACCTTGGCACCAAGACCTCTTTAGAAGGACCTCCTAAATTGAGAAGTGAATTGAGCACCACGATTAGAAATGATAGACAAAGGCACCCCATGCAATCTAACCAACTCATGAATGTACAATTTGGCACAATCTTCGATACTATAAGTAGTTTTGACTAGTAAGAAGTGAGCCAACTTTGACATTCTATCAACCAAAACCCAAATCGAGTAAACATGTTTCCTAGTCTTAGGCAACCCAACCACAAAATCCATGTTACTTTACTCCCACTTCCAAGTAGGAATCTCTATATCTTGGGCTAGGCAACCTGACCTTTGATGTTCGATTTCACTTGTTGGCAATTGTGACATCCGGATATGAACTTGGAAATATCTTTCTTCATACCACCCCACCAATACACATCTCTTAAATCTCTATACATCTTTGTAGAAATAGGGTGAATAGAATAGGGTGAAATTTGAGCCTTATCTAAAATTGACTTCCTCAAGTCATTAACATTTGGCACATACAATCTACCTTGGTACCTAAGGGCACCATATCTCCCTTGGGAGAAAACCTCTACCTTATCATATCTCACCAAGGCCTATAATTCTAGCAAGGCAGGGTCAAGATCTTGTTTTGCCTTTACCTTCTCAATCAATAAAGACTTAGAACCATCAACAACCATTACACCACCATTATCAACTTCTTCCAACCTAACTCCTAACCTAGCCAACCGATGGACCTCTCTAGCCGCATCTTTGCCACTACCATCAACATGAGCTAGACTACTTGTAGACACCCTACTTAGAGCATCGACCACAATATTAGCTTTGTTGGGGTGATAATGCACACTCATATCATAATCTTTAAGGAGCTCTAACCACCTTTTTTGTCTCAAGTTAAGATCTTTTTGGGTGAACACATATTGGAGACTCTTGTGGTCGGTGAACACATCGACATGAACCCCACAAAAAGAGTGACACCAATTATTCAAGGCAAATATCACGGGTGCCTATTCAAGACCATGGGTGGGATAATTCTTCTCATGAACCTTAAGTTGTCTAGAGGAATATGCTATGAACTTATCATTTTGCATCAAAACACAATGCAGACAAATTCTTAGAGCATCACAGTAAACAACAAGCCCTTCAAACCCTTTCGGTAGAGACAAGATAGGAGCGGAGACATGCTTATCTTTCAAAGTTTGAAAACTCTTTTCACACTTATTGGTCCGCACAAAGTTCGCCTTATTTGGGTCAACTTAGTCATAGGAGAAGCAATAAAAGAGAATCCATTTCCAAAGCTCCGATAATAACCTGTTAAACCTAAGAAACTCCTAATATCTGATGGAGTCAAAGGTCTAGTTTAATTTCTAATCACCTCCGTCTTCTTAGGATCTATTTTAATACCATCACCCGACACCACATGTCCCAAAAAGGCAACCTCTTTCAACCAAAACTCAGATTTCTCATATTTTGCATACCGCCTCTCCTCCCTCAAGATTTCAATACCACTCTCAAGTGATTCAAATGCTCCCCCTGACTATGGGAATAAATCAAGATATTATCAACAAAAACTACCATAAACAAGTCAAGGTAGGGTTTGGAGACCCTATTGATAAGCTCCATGAATGTAGCAAGTGCATTAGCAACCTAAGGACATAACCACAAACTCAAAGTGCCTATACCTAGTCTGAAAGGTCGTCTTGGAAATGTCATACTCCCTCACTTTCACTTGGTGATACCCGGGTCGAAGATCAATCTTAGTAAGTAAGTAGCCCATTGAAGTTGATCAAAAAGGTTATCAATCCTTGGTAGAAGGTACTTGTTCTTTATGGTGACCCTATTAAGTTGCCAGTAATCAACGTACATTCTAAGAGATCCATCCTTCTTCTTCACAAATAACACCGGCGCACCCAAAAATGACTTACTAGGCCTTATAAAACCTTTTTCCAACAAATCTCTCAATTTCTCTTCAACTCCTTCAACTCCGCTAGGGCCATATAGTAAGGGGGAATAGAAATAGTTAAGTGTTGGGAAGAAGGTCTATACCAAAGTTGATTTCCCTTTCGGGAGGAACACCGGGAATCTCATTAGGAAAGACATCAAGAAACTCATTAACCACTGGAACCGACTCTATAGGAAGGACCTTGGACTCAACATCCCTAACCCTCACAAAATGATAGAGGGAACCCTTTGAAATCAACTTTTGGGTTTTAATGCAAGAAATAAATCTACCCTTGACTACCACATCACAACTTTGTTACTCAAGGATAGGCTCAGTAGAGATTTGGAATTTGACCATACGGGTTCTACAATCAATACAAGCATAATATGCATGCAACCAATCCATCCCAAGAATGACATCAAAACCCACCATATCTAACTCAAAAAAATTTCAAGGCATGATTTTATGCAATATGAATACGGGAAAATTTATATAGACTCTTTTAGCAACAATGGACTCACCAATGGGGGTAGACGTTCATACGACTCATAAAACAATTCAGGACTAACATGAATCATTTTGGCAACAAAAGGAGTAAGAAAGAGTGGCACCCGGGTTTATCAATGCATACACATCAAAATAAAAAACCTTTAACATACCAGTGATGAGGACTCGCATTTGCACCTTGGCCTTGTGGACGACCATCTCTACCCTTGTTTTGATTACAAGGATATCCATCACCATATGACCCACTTCACCACAACCATAGCAAGCATTAGTGTCTTCAAATATAGGCCATTGTTGCTCCTACCACACCCTTAGCATTTAGGGTAGCCATTAGCAAACCTTCTAGTAGGAGAATTAGAGGACCCTTGGCTTGGAGGCTTGTGGCCTTGAGGAAACCAGCCACCCTTGGAATTTTGGAATCCACTTTCAAAATGGGCCCTCTTGGCCTCACCACTTCTTTTCTTTCTCAACTTTTCCCCCTCTAGTTGTTCAGCATATGTCATGAGGCGGGACAGATCTATATTACCTATGAACATGGCGGTAGGACACTCCTTATTCACCAAGTCAGACACACCCGACACAAATTTGTCCATCATAGACCTCGGCTTGGCAACAAATTGAGGGGCATACTTGAATACTTGGTTGAACTTGAGGGCATACTCCTTGACACTCAAAGACCCTTGCTTTAGATTCATAAATTCCATCATTTTTGCCTCCCTAAGCTCAATGGGAAAGAACTAATTGAGAAATGCAGCTTTGAACTATTCCCAAAGGATAGCATCATCATTCCCCTTCTCCATCTTCCATTGAATGAACCATATTTGAGCCACCCCTTTGAGTTCGTAGGCTGCCAATTCCGCCGTTTTCTCAGAGTTACCCCCATAATGCATAACACCATATACAACTCATTAATGAATTCTTGTGGATCCTTATCCACCTTGGACCCATGGAACTCCGATAGGTTTATTCTAGTAAAATACCTCACCCTTGAGGCCGGAGTAGAAACATGAGGGACTTGGGCCTCTTCTTTATTTGATTAGTCATTGTATAGGCAAACATGGTAATAGCATCCCAGAACTCGTCATGGGCCACTCCCTTATCTTGAGCTTGAGGAGCGAGAGAGGCCGGCTGTTCATCAGGTGAGCGGGCTCTTCTTCATCTTGGAATAGGCATGATCTAGAATAACAAAGAACATTCGTTAGACAAAAAGCCTTAACTTACTCCTAAAGAGCAACATAGATCATGAAGAAGGGAAATATTTCCTAAAACACCTCAAAGCTTGTCACGCACCAAAGCCCGTTAGGTCGGACTGGCACCCGTTGCTGATAAGGCTCGGGAGAACCAACCTGTATCTACGCATTTTCTATCCATACTATAAGGGTTTTCTACCTTTAACATGCCTTTAAGCAGATAAACAGTGATAACAAGCCAAAGAAATGCATATGACTAGGCCGTTGGGGCCACGCTGTCTAAAGTGCGAGACATGGCTACACTTTGCTTTACATAGTCTACAAAGCCTCTAAATAAAGAAAAACATCTGACAAGGGTCAGGACAGGCCCCACCTCAACAAACTGTGCAATAAAAACATGTAAGCTCTAGACATATACAAAGCCCTGAAGCAACCTGGAGCTTGGTGACAGCAGTAGAATATGCTGTACTCCTACTGGGGAGATCTACTAGCATCTGTACCTGCAACATCAAATGCAGGCCCCCCGTAAGGGACGTCAGTACGAGATAATGTACTGAGTAAGTATGGTAGAATATATTGTACATCAAGTAACAACTCAAATAAAACTGTACACTGGTGTAACATAAGAGACCACCTTTAGTTATATTCTGGGATCATGTACTTTATGTTTTTTTATATTACTTTACCTTTCCTGTAAAATCTGTACTGTAAAATCTGTGCACAACTGTAATACAAATGACCAACTGATCAGTGGTGAAACTGTATCAGGTTCATCCCTGGCTAGGTTATACTCAACCCCTCGGGCTACCCCCCTCCCCCTTTTTTGATAGGATCGTCCCTGGCTAGGTGCTACCTCCACCCCTTGGGCTACCACCTATCAGAACTATATATTTTATCTTTCAATTACCTTTGAGATAATTCTTTTGGTGGCCATAGTATTGGAGCTGTAGGACTGTATATGTAGCATGTAGCATATGGATAATCACAAAAGCCAATATGACAATGAAAAGAGTACATTACATAAATGATGAAATGCATATGAAATGGAACAACTCATGAACTTTATCTTGTAGCAGAAACTCATGTAACTTGGTGTCAAAGTATGTATGCAGGTTTAAAGGTGACTATGTATGGAATCATATGAACATGTAAAAGAGTGGAGACATGGTTTATAGTTGTATCAGAGTTGGTGAGTGCCTTTATGTGCCATGGAAGGACCTATGTTTCATGCCAAGTGATACGAAATCAAGTAACCTTACATACCTCGTCGTCGGACCTTGTTACTATCTCAAGATAACCTTCCTTTCCTCCAAATACTTATCTACAACATAGGATGGGATAAAACTAGTATTAGCAGCTAATAGACACACCTTGGTATCCCAATTACATAGCAAAACAACACATGGACAGCTAGCGGGTTTTCATAAACCTGAGCGTATTCTTTTAACCTTTCCGCCTCTAATCGTAATTTCCAACACACATTCACACATACACATCATGAACAGCCTGTGTTAATGCCATAAATGCCTTATAACAGCCCATAAAGCACAACACATCACAATTCCATTCAATCTAAAAATGGACAACATAACGTTACCTTCCTTCGCTACATTTCGACGTCGACAATCCCAAACCTATTCCAACTTTAACCAAACTGTTCCAGAAATATTTACACATACAAGAAGCCATTAACCAGTCCCCAAAAAGCATAGAATCAGTCATTAAGTATGTGAAGCAATAGCATTCTATCCAACAGTCCACAAGTTTCAATCAACATAACGCTTAAGATAATCCAATAAAATGCGCTCGTTAAATGAAACCAAAATCAGGGAAGAAATTTTATTATAATATCTATAACTCATACCTTGTCAAGAACACCAATTTCTCTTCATAATACAACTTAAAAACCATAGAGAAATCACCAAAACAAAAAGGAAAAGGTGCAGCAACTTTCTGCACAGAATCTGTCCAATAATTTTAGCAAGTGTAACAAGCATCTATTTCTTGTTTTTCATGATGAATCTATAGTAAATAAACAAATATAATTACTTACCTTTGTCTTCAAGGTTTAGGGTCTCCTTAATAACCTTTGTGAGGTTGTAAAACTTGTCTTTCACCTCCTTAAACGAGAGTAAACAAATACCAAGAAAGCAAATTTTTTTCATGTCCATATTGTAGTGAATTTGTGAGCTGTTCTTATCCCTTTTTAAAGCCCTAGCTTGGCCGAATTATTCTTTACTTCTTGACCATCTTAAGACACATATTCATATGCTTCTTATGCTGTAGCTTGTCTCTTGAACTTGGGCCTAAATGGGTCACCAACTTGATGGACTTGGGCTGCCTATTTTCAGCTTTCTTTTCACTTGGGTTGGCTCAATTTGTTAAGTGTTTTATGATGTCTTTGGGCCCTTTTTGTTATACTTCTTCAGCTGAAAATGTAGCCCATTTATGATTCTAAGACATGGGCCAAAGTTATACCCTTAACACAGACTTTATAAATAATCGAACTTGGGCAAATTTGATGTCGAGCCTCGTCTCCGTTTAACTAACAAATTTAAGCTACACAAGTAGGTTACTCACCTGCTAGCTTCTAAGTCCTACAAGCACCTCAATTCTTTTACTTCATTTAAGGCTGTAATCTCCTTAATTCGAAACAAAACATGTATACACTCGACCCTCTTAAGCGTTAGACGCCCATATAGCCCATTAACGCGAGATTCAAGCACTTTTAAAATTTAGCGTCAATTTGACCAACCATGTCATGTTTTATTTGCATTGTGCCAATATTTTGAGGTGTGGGGTGTTACATCCTCCCCCCTAGGAACATTCGTCCTCGAATGTTAGCACACTTAGGTAGCTTAGCTAAGTTTAAATCTTTTCTTACATAAACTATTTGACAACACATTCAGCATTCAATAACACATACCTACTAGTGTCCCAATTCTGTATGTTGGACTTCCTCTTTAGCTTCAAATAAGTAAGGGTATTTCAATTTCATTGCATCCTAAGCTTCCCATGTTATCTCTTCTGCTTGCTGGTTCCTCCAAAGTACCTTAACTGAAGCTATTTCCTTGTTCCTTAGCTTCTTAACTTGACTATCTAGAATAGCAATAGGCACTTCTTCATAGGTGAGATCTTCTGTAATCTGTACATTCTCAATAGGAGTGATACGGGATGGGTCACCTATGCATTTCCGAAGCATTGAGACATGAAAAACTGGATGAACTATTGAAAGCTCTTGGGGTAGCTCTAGTTCATACACAACCTATCCGAACCTTTTAATAATCTTATATGGCCCTATGTAACGTGGGCTCAGTTTTCCTTTCTTACCAAATCTCATAACCC